>CM046451.1:67232283-67435941 GCA_025506515.1 Flaveria trinervia | reverse complement strand
TAATGATCATTAGTGACCATATCACATATTGTATTGCTTCTGTTACAACAACTGATAAAGTAACAACTACTGATGTAGTTGTAACTACTAATGTTGTCAAAACAGATAAGTACTGATGTCCTATGAAACAACTGAAAACAACAAAAAGGCTGATGAGTAAGTGTTGAGGACAGTATGAAACAGCTGAAAGGCTATGAATTGACGAAAACTACTGATGAGAATTTTCTCTTCAGTTGTTTCTACAACTGCTGTTTCATCCTAAACAACTGATGACAAAACCATGTCTTCAGTAGTTTCAGAACTACTGATGACTAATACCAAGTCATCAGCTGTTTACAACAACTGATGACAAAACCATGTCTTGAGTAGTTTCACAACTACTGATGACTAATACCAAGTCATCAGTTGTTTACAACAACTGATGACAAAACCATGTCTTCAGTAGTTTCACAACTACTGATGACTAATACCAAGTTATCAGTGTTTTCAAACATCTGAAGTCAAAACCATGGTCTTCAGTAGTTTTATAACTGCTGATACCATGTCAACAGTCGTTTTTAAACTACTGATGACTAACACCAAACCCTTCAGTCATTTTCTAACCCGTACCCTATAAATATCCCCGACCTAATCCTTCAGAGCCTCATCTTCTTCAAACCTAACGTTCATATCTCCAAAACTTCTCTCTCATTAATGGCGACCATGCAGCTCAAACCGCGACACAACTGTGTAGCTTACCTAACCAAATCGCCATTCTGGGCTAAGTTCGATAACACTATTGATCTTATGGTCCAGTCACCCTACAAACCGGCCTTTCTTCTCAATCCAATCCTTCAAGCCGAATCCCTTAACCAGTTTTGGATGAACGTCACCCTCACCACTGGGGAGAACAACACAGAGTCTCTCCGGTCGGTCGTCAACAACCACCAAGTGGTCATCACTCCCAATATACTTCTTCAAACCCTACACCTGGATGATGCCACTTTTCCTGCTGGATATCCAAAGGGCACAACTGATTTATCCTTTGCCCACCATGGATATCAGGGAAACCTTAGTGCCTCCACCATACTGAAGAAACATTTCCATGATGCTGAACGTCTCATATTTCACATGGTAAATGTCTGTTTGGCTCCTAAGACTTCCTCTTGGGATCAAATGTCTACAAGGTGGCAGCAGGTACTATTCTCTATCCTTGAGCAACAGAACCTAAACTTCTCTGAAATCATTTTTCTGGAACTTAAGGACATGGCCTCAAAATCTATTTCTAACCGCTGGATATTATATCCTCGGTTCATTATGGCCATAATAGAGAATCAGCTAAAAGCTGAGGGACTTGTTGGTCTCGGAGTCCCTGCAACGGCTGTATTGCCTGAAGTATACTCCAGGCACAACTCTAACCAAACGTTGAAACAGGCTGCCAGGCTGCGAAAACCCACGCAGTTGGAACCCATAGCCACCACCTCCAGAACCAAAGTCCCCACTACACCAAAATCTAAAAAGCCAACAAAGGCTACTCAGGGAGATGAGTCCCCTGAGGATGCCCCTGTACCACAAACACAGGAACCACACACTGGTCTTAACCCCCCAGTTGTGACACTGACACAACCAGCCACAGCCGCACAAGTATCCTCTCAACAGGATCCTGTTGCAACCAACATTGGGGAACCTACACGGCTGGAACCTATCTCCCTTGAGAGGGTTACCATTGAAGCGCACCATTCACCCCGGGTGCAATCTGCTTCCACCCAATCACCACATGCAACCGCCCCCGAAAGTCCTACATTACTTGTTGCACAAGTGCTGACTCAGTTGCACTCCTCACCCCCTCCCCAGATACCAATTACAACTGGGATTACTTCTACCATTGAGGGGGAGGACCAAAGTGCAGCTGAGAACCCACAGCATAGGGGTTACAATGTTCCTTCTCCTAGTGTAGAAATAGAGATTGGAACTTCTGGTGAGGCTGCCACTTCTTCTGCTTCAGCATATGATTAGGTTGTAGTTGGTACCATTACTAAGACCTTACTAGAGGCAACTACTGATGAAGGACAAAGTCCTGAGGCAGGAAGTCCCCAGTTCCAAGACAAAGGGGCACATGCTACAACTGAGCTACACTCAGTGCATGCTCATCCTGATCCTATCAGGAGGTCAGGTGATTCAATAACTACTGATGATGTCCTGGGCTTCTTTTACGATGTAATCGCCCAAAACACCATCGTGGAAGAGAAGGTGAGCAGACTCAAAGAGCTGCTTGCCAAAACTTCTAAGGACCAAAGACCATCTGCCTCTACCACCTCACAGATGGCACCTTCATTTGAAGGTCTCAGAAACACTAAGCCACTCCCAACAACTTAGCCATCTGCCTCTGCTTCTAGCACTATTTCTCAGGAACAGAACCCTCCTGAGCAAATAGTTGCTATCCTTCAAAATTCCCTCCCTCTCATCACACCCATAATCACTGACATAGTGATCAAAGCCATTGATGAGAGGCTTTCCTCAGTAATACAACCATTGATAGAGGAGGTTGTGGGCAAACAGCTTTCTGGCAATCAACCCCTTGCAACCAATGCAACCAAAAAGGGGGAGATTAAGTCAGTGAAAGCAAAAAGAAAGAGGAATACATAGGAGAATGAAAAGGAGAAAGAAACAGAAGGGATAGTAGTGGAAAAGGAGTTTGAGTTGAATGTGGAGACCGATAAAGAGAAGGAAAAAGAGAAAGCCTTGGAGCTACTGATAAAAGAGGCTGATGCCGAACACAGCAGATCAATGGACAACATCATTGATCAGCTGTTTAGGCAAGGCCATGACACTGATAAACTTGACTCTGAGATTCGACAATTAGAGATTGAAGAAATCCAGAATAGATGGGCAAGTTATGAAGTGTTAGAAAGAGAAAGGCTTAAGATCATGATTAGATTTATTGCAAAATATCTTGGAAGATCAATGATCGAAATCAAAGCTTGGTCCAGGGACAGTATCTTGGCAATCACTACCAAGATCTGTTCGTCTGAAGCATATACTAAGGGACTTGTTATTGAAGCTTTGAATGAAGCGGGTGCTGGGAGCAGGACTGAGCTAGCCAAGCAATCAAAAGCCACACTCACCTCAAAAATGCTAGAACAGCCTGTCAACATTCCCATACCAAAACCACCCAAAACACAACCCACCAAACCAACTCCCTTACCCTCAAAACCATAGCCAATGGTATACCCTTGAAGAAGAAGAGAAGGGTATTGAGGCTAGAAGATGATGAAGAAGATGATGAAGATAGGCTGCCACTCTCAGCTGTGATTCAGTTGCCTAAGGCCACAAGTCACTCCTCAGCAATTACTCCTGAATTCCAAAGACAAATGGTTAAAGTGAAGCTAGAAGAAGAAGAGCTTCATAAACAGCATGATGAGGAATTGCTGAAGAGAGTTGACAAAGCTTATGCAGCCACATCTTCTATCATCAATATGAAGAAACAAGCCCTCAGACTTTACACTCTCAAACATACCTTTCAATATCAAAAGGAAAGAGTGAGGATTTGGCCTGATCCCAGGGTGTCTCACAGAATTCATAAGAAAAACATACCTCAGAGATACATTGGCCAGGTGAAAAAGATCGTAGATGAAGTGATCTCTCTGGTCTTTGTAGTTTCACCGTGGGAAATCCTAGAGGACTTCAAGAAAGCCTATAAAGCTAATCTAAGCCCTCAAAAGATGCTGGAAAACAAAATAGTGAAAAAGGGGTTAGTTTACAAGAGGCTTGAGGAAGTCAGGAAAAATGAGCTCCAGTTGTTCCTAGAGGGTAATCACCCGGATGAGTTTGCTTACAGAATAATAACAACTGTGGAGCTAAAGAATGGGAAACAGGCCAAATACCTGTCTGAGTATTATGGGCCTGAATCATTGTTTGAAGGAGGTGCTGAAGAGCTAACCATGGAGGAACAAATCACCTTCCTTGAGGCCTACACAAGAGAGTCGTACAGACTCATCATGGGGAAATAGATCTTATGAATAGGGTAACAACTCTGTGTCCAATTCCCCAAGACAGAGTTACCATTCATAGTTTGCCAAACAAATCTTTGAAACTTCTTCCCTGGCCGGTGCTTAAAAAAGGGTCGCTTCTGAGCCGAATAAGAAGACAAAAAGACCAACATTTCTGCCATAATAAGTGGGACAACTCTAATAAGTTTAGAGGTTTTGGCTGCATTGCTTCAGGGGGAGTTTGTTGGACCAAAAGAACCAATGAGCCTGATCAGAAAAACCTCTAAGTCCCACAGACATCACAACAACTGCTCAAGACTTGATTAGCTGTTTGATAAAGTGCTGAAGACTTCAACAGCTAAAGACTAAAGTACTGAAGAACAACAGCTGAAGTTCTAAAGTGCTGAAGACTTCAACAGCTAAAGACTAAAGTACTGAAGAACAACAGCTGAAGTTCTAAAGTGCTTAAGACTTCAACAGCTAAAGACTAAAGTACTAAAGAACAACAGCTGAAGTTCTAAAGTGCTGAAGCCTTCAATCTCTAAAGTTCTAAAGACTAAAGTACTGAAGTACAACAGCTGAAGTATAAAGACTGAAGACATCAGCTGATGACAACAGCTGAAGCTCAAGTACAAGTGCTGAAGCCTTCAGAGTTTGTTACAACAGCTGAAGAAGCATTCTTCAGTTGTTGTGATGGTTTACCTTTCAGTAGTTTTCTTTGTTTCAGTATTTGTAAAACAACTGAAGAGTATGTTCTTCAGTTGTTATAGTTTCAGTAGTTTCTTTTCAGTAGTTGTAATAATAGTTAACACTTAGCATTTTTTAAGAAGATGTCAGCTGTTTGACATCTTCACTAGTTGTGTTAACTACCAGCAGTTTGTAATAAATTTTGTTAGATGTCACCATCAAGTGACATCAGCAGACATCACATCTCTTATATAAGAGGTGTTGACCTAATTGTAATTGTGACATTCCGTTACCACGAAAGCGAATATTGGATGAAATATTATTTGCAGAATTCTCTGTCTATAACCGTTTTTGTTCTTACATTGAATATCTCTTTGTTCTTGTGAATTGGCTAATTCATTGTTAGAATTCCGCTGCTATACTCTCTAATCAATCAAACGTAGATCACTGATCCTAACAATAGGGTTGCAAACAAACTGAACGAATGCGAACAAGGCCTTCTTCGTGTTCGTTCATTAAGAAATAAACTTGTTCATGACTGTTAATGAACACTTACCGAATGAGATTTCTTGTTCATGTTTGTTCATAATGAAAACGAACATGTTCATGAATTGTTCACGAACACTTAATGAACACAAATGAACATAAATAGAAGCAAACGAACACAAACAATTTTTCAGCAACATAATGAACACAAAAAAGCTCATGAACATAAATGAATACAAATGATTATAAATTTATTTTGGAATAAAATTTACATTTTATTACAAAAATTACACAAAATCAATCAAAAATAAATAAGTACTTAACATAAATATCAAAAAATACTTCATGATCAAAAATGAACAAATTACGAACCATTCAAGAACGGACATTAACAAACATAAACGAACACATTATTAAACATTCTTCAACATAAATGAACAAACGAAGCTTGTTTTCATGTTCGTTCGTTTAACGAAACAATAAAATTTTCTTCTTCGTGTTTGTTTATTTACTAAACGAACAAAAATAAATGGATTTCCTGACGCACGGTTCACCAACTATTCATTGAACATTCAGTTCATTTGCAGCCCTATGTGTGCATAGCTAGATAAAATAGATGAGAACACAATTATTAGTTCATGTAACCATGGTAACAATGATAGATCTATTGGATTGACAAACCCACCCCACTTTTTTATCCGTGTGGTGATTGAAATCAATATCATACATTCTATAAGGATTCGTTTGTGGATTTAGTCAATTTAGTCATTAGGTTTGATTATGTTGGTTTGTCCTTTGTGTTACACTATTGCATTATAAGTCTTGACATTTCCATGTAAATTAAATTGTTTCCAAACATTCTAATCAAACTACGTATGAATGTGAATCTATGTCTACTCACTGGATAATTAATTTGCAATGGACTTCTATATGCAAATTTAGGACTTGGACTTAGTTAAAATTAATTCAACGTATTTACTACCATATGCTATGAGCAATCAATTCACATCTATCCATGCTGATGATTCCGCCATTGGTCGGGGTGTGGCATTCCTCTACTCACTTAGTGTCATATTGAATCTCAAATGATGTTACCATAAAGGGGAAGATGAGCCCAAAGAAGCTGAAGACACTCTTCTAGGTCTGGCTAATCAAGTTGTCAACCTATTACAACAAATTTCATTTTTCACAAAATAGAAGGAAGAATATGACCCACTGTTGAATCTAGAAAGGCTAGGGCAACCAAAACAAGTCACTTAGAAGATTTTGGTACAACAAATAAAGGACTTCCGAAGCCAAGTGTGGAACTTCCGAAGGAAAAAGGAGATCTTCCGAAGACAAAGTGTAAAGCCTACTTCCGAAGGAAATGTTTCAACTTCCAAAGATAAAGAACCTACTTCCAAAGTTCAAGACTTAGAAAGTGTTAGGACCTGGTATTTGAACGAAATACCTGGAGATTAGCGTGTAAACCAGATCAAATAGTGCGGAATCCTATTTGATTGGCGATCCAATCAGTGAGAACACACGAAGAATCAATCAGGAATTGAAACTAACGTTAGAAATCGATTGGGAATCGATCTAATGTGTTTTGTGAACTTGGAGAACGAATTGGGAGGTTTCTGGATGGCTAGGGTATGTCTGGAATCGTAATTGATCGAGAGTCCTTATTTTTTACGAATTGAGTTGTATTTATAGGTAGGTATTATTCAATCGTGCGACTGAGCCATTAGTATGGTTCAGTCATGCGATTGAGCCATGCGGTTGATTCATTCGCACGACTGAGTGTTCAGTCGTGCGACTGAGCCAATCTTATGTTACAATCATACGACTGATCCAGTCTCCTGGTTCAGTCGTGCGACTGAGTCATTCGTATGAAGGTGTTCATGCTTATGGTCCATTCGCATGGGCCATTCGCATAATAACTTTATTATTTTAAGTTTGAATGTATTAATTAGTAAACATTATATGTAAACATTCAACCAATCACTAACCTAATTAATTAATTTAATATCAACTTATTAATGAAATATTAATCATTACAAATCACAAACAACCAATATCATTTCATTAATCATATCAAATTACACCAGAATCAGATAAACAAGATCTATTACATTTCATATCATGATCTAGGGACATACATGTATCAACAAACTCCCCCTTGGACCTAGATCTCTCTAATCTCTTGTTTTCTGCATGACCTCCTTGTATTTCATGTACTTTTCCTCTGTTGTGACTCCTGTGTGAATTTCAAACGTGAAGCAGAGTCGTATAATATTCTGGAACTGAAGAGCTTGTACAATATCTTGCGTATCATAGAACAGTGGCCACTTGTATAGCGTATATACATCACTTTCCGACAAGTTTGTAAGCCACATCGGGTCAAATGCCCTGATAGTATCCATTTGTCCCTCTTTGCTTAAGACTATGACCGCTTCAGCTCTTCTCCAATCATAGTACCACCACTTAAAGTGTGGAGTAAAATCCTGTGGCATTTCCCTGAGTGGGATTCTTGACATTGTGCGCGGAGGATTCCACTTCAACACTATCTTCGGCTTGCTAGTAATGGCATCAACCTCAGACCTTCTGATATACCTAGTAGGCTATTGAGGTCTGAAGTTAACCCATCTAGTGTGGTACTCCTTCTTTAGGGAAGCCTCAAACCAGCGGGACATCTTCCTCGAGTCAGCATACAAAAGCTTTAGTTTGGCCAGCTGGTTGAGCTCAAAACCTGGTAGAGTCTTTAGATCATGTGGAAACCTAAAATACTCTATGCCCTTCTCCCTCTTAACTGCATAGACGTTAAGTTCATCAAAATATGCCAATGCTATAATCCTACCTGACACCTTATGATGTTTCTTGACTCTGTAGAGTTTGGTGTAGGAATCCTTCTTTGGTGTAGTACGTTGGGCTCTAACTTCTTCAAAACATGCAGCCCACTCAACCTTTCGAATGTCAACATCATCATTTGAGGCTTGGGCTGTGTCTTCTGCTTTCTCTGTTTCTTGCTCCATATTGTTTAACACCTCAATAGTATCACTGACAAGGGATTCACCCAGATTGGGGACCACATTACCCTCATTGTTAGCGTACTGAGGGTACTCCTCGGCAGTGACATATTCAATCTCTATATCATCAACATCGTTGAACTCTTCGTCACTAGTCGAATCGCATGTCGGAGCATCTTTTACTATTTCATCTGGATTTAGCTCGAAAAGCTCTACGAGTTGCTCATTTGATAAGTCATGAATTATTTCCCCTTCTTCAGGGGTATAATTCACTAAACTCCTGACTATCCCTTGTAGATCAAGAATCATTGTTAGCTGAGACTTGACCTGCTGAAGGGGAGCAATGTCAAACTCATCTCTTTGGTAATTTTGATCTGTTTGATTTAAACATTTCACACAAATCATTAGTAATTCGTCAAACAAAAAGGCATTAAAATAGTATAAACATTAAGTACATTGTGTTCAATTACATGATTCAAATACAAAAGAAGATAAATACATAATCATCTAATCTTTACTTTTCTCTTGTATCAAGGTTTCATCACTTGTAGGGGCAGAGGTAGAGGCTGATTGATCTTGTCTATTCTTAGTCCTGTTCTCTTGACCTGTAGCAGTGGCCGATGCAGGTGCATCCCCTCCTTCTGCTTCTTCATCATCGTCACTCTCTTCATCTTGATCCACATCATCATCATCACTATCATCACCATCTCCCTCTTTAATCTTTAGAGGCTCATCTTTAGATCCTTTAAGTTTGAGCATGATGGTCTTCTTAGCATTCTCCAACTCTTCAATTTTCTTAGCATAAGTGACTCTATGCTCTTGGAGTTGGGCGATCTTGAGGCTCTGAGCAGCCATTTGCTGGGCCTGCTCCTTGATTAGCCGATCCTGCTCCAAGATCTGATGTGACTGCACAGCAGTGACATCTGCAAGCTGTCGGATCTGTGCAGTCTTCTCTTCATCAACAGCTAACAGTCGCATCACCATACGATTTAGCACTGACAGCTAGTCCTCTACCCTAAATTGAGGTAGATGAGATCCATATATACGTGCGGGATCAGATGAGGGTCCTGATTGGTGGCTAGTGGTGGTGGTGGTTGTGGTAAAGATAGGGTTGGGTCTGTGAGATTTGGAGGTGATGTAGTAGTGAAAGATATGGTGGTGGTTGGCATATTTACAGTGGTGGGAGGTGTGGTAGTGGTAGTGGTAGCTGTGGTGGTTGTGGTGGCTGTGGTGGTGGATGGTGTGGCTGTAGAAGTGGTAGGGATGGTGGTAGATGTAGTGGTTGTGGTTGGTACGAAGGTGAGTCTTCTTCTATTCTTCTTCTGGCCGTGGGGCTGAGCCATCCGTTTCTTCCTCGATCCAGTCGAGGTGGATGCTCCCCCTAGAACACGGCTAGTAGACTCAGGAGCATAGCTGAGATCTACAGTCGTCTCTCCCGAATCCCTGGGGCGTTCACCAACCGCCCGGAGTCCATACTCGGTGGGAACAACCTTGCTTCCCACGGTCCTCGTCAAGGGCTCCTCATCAGACTCTTCTTCCTCCTCACCAGGTATGAAGTCCTGGTGGAAGCCTGCAGACTCAGCTATGTCGCCTGTTGGGGCAGACACTAGGGGTATAACATCTGAAGCTATGCCCCTCGTTGGAGCAGGCATATCATCCCCAACATCCCCACTATCATCATCGTCTGAATCATGCTCTGGGAGCAACAACCTCTCATCATCTGAATCGCTGTCATCATGACGCCATTTGCGTCTACCTGGTGCCACATATCGTTCATTTGCCAGATGGCCGATCAACCTTTTTACCTGGGGCTTTACC
The DNA here is from genome assembly GCA_025506515.1 of Flaveria trinervia. Taxonomy (NCBI): domain Eukaryota; kingdom Viridiplantae; phylum Streptophyta; class Magnoliopsida; order Asterales; family Asteraceae; genus Flaveria; species Flaveria trinervia. The sequence goes on along the minus strand of CM046451.1, from coordinate 67,425,974 downwards.
TGCTTGCCCCGATACACTCTCATGCGACCCAAAGTCGTGTCATCCATAACCTCTAGGGCAACCGCATCATGTTTCTCCTTGGGAAGTAATGGCAGCTTCTCGTTAAAGATCAGCTGTAGAAATCTAGGATACATACAAAAACCCTCCTTCCCCTTGGCCTCTAGATTCTCCACCACATACGAGAAGATCATGCTCAAGAAGCTGAAGGGGTGGTTCAGCACCAGTGCCACATAGGCATTCTGAATCTGGTCTGATAGGTCATCAAACCCACCCCTTCGAGAAGCAATACACTTCAGGATCACATGCGCCAAGTATTTATACTGGGGACACAGGTTGCTCTTGTTGAGCACACCTAAGTTGATGTCCCTAGCATATTTAATCCTGATGAAGCAACCTCTGACTGTAAGTGGATGTAGTCTAGTGGGTTGATCAGTATCATCCCCAAAATCAAGTACTCTCTGGATGTCAGCTGCTGTAATTTCAATGTCATGACCATGAATGGAGCTCCGTATTCTGTAAGGCTCATGTGAACGATCTACGGAGGCATTTTCCCAGAAAGCCTGATGTAACGACCTGTAAGGAGTACATGGTGTGGATATGGCTTTATGTAACCGAGAGCGTCGAAGGAATGCAATAATCTCTGTAAACTCGGCACCATTCCGAGTCGTATGGTCCAAATGAGCACATATATTGTGCTTTGGATTTATGGACCATCTATCAGCTATTGACCTGAAACACAAGACACAGAACCATTTGTAAGTCATACATTCAATATTCAGTTCAAGGTGTATAGTTTAAATTCAATCCGATACATTCGTGCGAATGAATCATGCGACTGGAGTCAGTCGTTTGTTCTTTCATGCGACTGAGCTCGTTCGGGTAAATGAGACATGCGACTGAGTTCAATTTGCTGACTGAGTCTGCGATTGGTTCAGTCGGCCGACTGAACTCATTCGCATGGTTCATTCTGCCGATTGATCCAATCGCAAGATTCAATCGTGCGATTGGAGTTCATCCGAACACCAATCGCATGACCCACTGTTCAATCGACTGAGGTTCGAATATTGACCTAATTCAAGTAATTTAGCGTGGTTTAATGGTCCATTAGACTCGCGATCTTGTCACTAATGACCTATTAAACTTAATTTTACCATTTTCTTAGTTTATGTAGGCTATTCGGGCATTTTTCAATCCGGTTAATGTTTCATTCGAATAACACAAATTTGACTCAAGATCTTCTGATTTCTATAAGATTTAACTGCAATGTACCTGTATACTTGTCAATCGAATGTCAGAAGATCAATAGCAATGTGAAAACACTATCTCTAGAAAATTTTGGCAGAGTAACGGGAAAGAAAGCGATTTGGGTGCGATTGGGAGTGATGAGTGAAATGCGATTGACTGTGGCCCTTTAAGTACTGACCCTAATTTCAATCGGCCGACTAGCCTCATTCGCTCAGTTCATTCGGGCGACTGAGGTTCAGTCGTGCGATTGGCCCAGTCGTCGCTTTCAGTTGGCCGACTGAGTCTCAGTCGGTCGACTGACTCATTCGTGCCCTTTCTTTGCTTTCTCAATTAACCGACTGAGTCTCAGTCGGTTGACTGACTCATTCGCACCCTGTCATTCGGTCGAAAGTATCATTCTTAAACGCCATTCGGGTGAATGACTAAATTTCATGTCCAGTCGTGCGAATGGGATCCATTCGCATGGTTGGTCCATATTCATGGTCCAATCGTGCGAATAGGTCACACTTAGTAGATTTTCTGCCATTTTGAACATTTTAACCTTTTGAAATAGACATTATGAGTTTTGATCATCTCAGACATGATCATTTTTAACCAATTTAGTCACCTCAGACGTGACTGCTTTAAACTTGAAAATTCATGTGGTCATCTCAGACATGACCCATTCAGTGAGTTGATCACTTATCGATTTTCATGATGTAGTCTAGCAAACAAATTAACTAAAACGACTCGCTAAATTAGAAACTTAAACTAAAGACTAAAAGTAAAGACTTTGTTTTGGCTTTTTGTGAGAGACAGAACCTAAGGTGGAAATCTACTGGATTAGGTTCCGGAATAGAAAGCTTCAACTTAGATTGACCACACCTAGACCAATTCAATTTTGGAATCATACAGGCACATCAAATCATTTGGGACTTGTTATCAAAATCTTTTGATGCTCAATTCTTGGTGTTCATCCAGAGTCATTAGCAACTTTAGGAAATCATACTGGAACTCTTAGATTACCACATTGATTTGAACTTTCAAGAATTGCAGCCACAATGATTGTCAATATGTTTGTCCACTTAAATCCATACACAGACTCTTGACACAAACTGGTGATTGTTTTTGGTTTAATTATTTCAACGAACATTTGTGGATCCCACACTTATATGGTAATCAACATTCCTTAGGAGCTTTTGAGCGGTCTACGGTTATTTTTACAAGAAGAGACTATTCTTAGAGCATTCAAGGAGAAGCCAATCCTCAGGTCAGTGCCATCGGACAGCAGAGAGGCGGCAAACAACAATGAATTCTAGAATATCTAGGTTATGCTTATCCTCAGCTCAGTGCCATCGCACAGCAGAGAGGCGCACAACCTATCTCCTTGTTAGAGCAGCTTAATTTTATTTTGCACCAAATGCACCAACAACATAAGTCATTAGCTTGATAGCATTTTTCTTAATTTTTTCTGGTGCTTTGCTCTATTTATGGTCATCCGCACACATTTGTGGCGTTTACATGCTCATTGCCCCTTATTGGAATATTGTTGATTGTGTTAACCAACGATAAGATGGGAGCCCACAGTCAGTTGAGCCACTTAGTTTGATCTTGAGATCACCAGTCAGGTCTAATCATCTATTGTGTTGAATCTATCGACATATCTATTGTGATCTAGCAACCTCTAGGTCTACTCTCCTTGTGTTACCTTAAGAGTTACCAGTTTTTCTATCATCTTCCCTTTTATATTGCTTAGACTACACAGACTTATACTTTGAATGTTTTTGCACCTTTTCTAAATTAAAATTTCAAAGTCCCTCTGGATTTGTTCCTGTGTACTATCATATTCCAAAGGGTTTGAATCGGTATCACAGATACGATCTACCTTGTATCAGCTTTCCACTCCTTCTCCCTCGGTTTTTTTAATGTTGCTTGCTGACTTATTCTACCCCTAAAATACTAAAATCATAACTGGTTTCATTATTTTAGAATTTTAACAAACAGCAGAATAACATAAGTTTAATTTTAACAGACTAATTTAACCAAATGAGCTCAAATAGAATGAAGAATTAACTAAGCTACATCGGACTACACATGATCATCATCAGGAATAACCTCACTTCTCTGTTTAACGCCGTTGACCTCTAGCAAATATTGAAAAGGTGGTTTATCAAAGGCTTTAGTATAGAGGTCAGCGCGTTGAAAATCAGTATTATTTTTACCACATCAATTAAGTTCTTTTCAAAACAATCTCGTATGAAGTGATATTTAATAGCGATATGTTTGGTCTTAGGATGTTGGACCGGATTTTTAGTTACTGCAATTGCAGCAGAGTTGTCTACAAAAATAAGAGTAGAATAGAACGTTAAACCGTAATCCCGCATTTGCTGTTGAATCCAGATGATTTGTGAACAGCAACTTGCAGCAGCAACATATTCGGCTTCACAGGTTGACAATGCAACCGATGTCTGCTTCTTACACTGCCACGTAATTAATCTTCTCCCAAAGAATTGACACCCTGCTGATGTAGACTTGTAGTTCATCTTGCAGCCTTCGTAATCCGAGTCACTATACGCCATGAGCTCAAAATCATCATCATGAGGATACCACAACCCAAGTGTGGGTGTACCCTTTAGATAGCGAAAAATCCTTTTGACCCCGATCAGATGATTGACCTTAGGTTTAGCCTGATATCTAGAACATAAACATGTCGCATACATGATATCAGGTCTAGAGGCAGTGAGATACATAAGGGATCCAATCATTCCTCGGTACATCGTGGCATCCACAAGATCTCCATTTTCATCAGGTGCTATGTCGTGATTCGTAGCCAGTGGAGTACCGGCAGCAGATGCATTCTCCATGTCAAAGCGATTCAGAATGTCTCTTACGTACTTTGTCTGATGTAGAAAGATCCCATTTGGTGTTTGATCCACCTGTAGCCTGAGAAAGAACTTCATCTCCCCCATAGCACTCATCTCAAACTCTTTCTTCATAACTGCTTCAAACTCTTTGCATAACTCTTCGTTCTTTGAACCGAAAATTATGTTATCAACATAGATTTGTACGAGCAGTAGGTCGCCATCTTTTTCTTTAATGAACAGCGTGCAGCCAATGACTCCCCTGCGAAAGCCGTGTTTCACAAGATGAGTCGAGAGTTTCTCATACCAAGCTCGTGGAGCTTGATGAAGCCCGTATAAGCCTTGTCGAGCGTGTAGACTCTATCCCGATGATCAGGATCTTCAAATCCCTCGGGTTGACTGACATAGACTGTTTCTCTGATTTCCCCATGAAGAAATGCACTCTTCACATCTAATTGATAGAATTTAATCTTCATGTACGATGCATATGCAAGGAAGATACGAATGGCTTCCATCCTTGCCACGGGTGCAAACACCTCATTGTAATCAATTCCCTCGACTTGGCGAAATCTCTGAACAACCAGTCGAGCCTTGTTCCTGATAATGACCCCATGGTCATCCTTCTTTCATTTCAAGACCCATTTGGTGCCAATGACCTTAGCACCTTTAGGTTTATCTACCAGAGTCCATACACCTAACTTCTTGAACTGAAGAAGTTCTTCTTGCATTGCACTCACCCACGCCTCAGCATTTAGTGCTTCACTGACATATTTTGGCTCAACCTGTGAGACAAAACACCGATAGGCACCATCATGAATATATCCCTTCTCCATAACTGAGGTGTAATCAGCTGAGTATAACTGATTTCGGATTTGTACTCTTGATCTGACATCTCCAATGACATTGTCTATTGGATGATAGACATTTAGTCGTGATCCTGGAGTAGTGGAAACAGCTACCTCAGAGCCAAGATGATGAACATTTGGTTCTACATCTGAGGTAGTTGGAGTTTGAGGCTCTGAAGTCGAAGGTGCATCACTGGTAGATGCTTGTGGACTTTCAGGAACTAGAACCTGTTCCTCCTGATTATTCTGGTTATCTTCTTCAGCTTCATCTTCAGAGGAGGAGTCACTGTCGTCGACTACTCCCCCTGACTGAGTAGATGATTTTCCCTGTGAGCTAGATGTTGGTGGATTCAAGCTATCATACATCATTCGTGTAGCTAATTCGTGTAGCTAGATGTTGTTAGGACCTGGTATTTGAACGAAATACTTGGAGCTTAGCGTGTAAACCAGATCAAATAGTGCGGAATCCTATTTGATTGGCGATCCAATCAGTTAGAACACACGAAGAATCAATCAGGAATTGAAACTAACGTTAGAAATCGATTGGGAATCGATTTAATGTGTTTTGTGAACTTGGAGAACGAATTGGGAGGTTTCTGGACGGCTAGGGTACGTCTGGAATCGTAATTGATCGAGAGTCCTTATTTTTTACGAATTGAGATGTATTTATAGGTTGGTATTATTCAATCGTGCGATTGAACCATTAGTATGGTTCAGTCGTGCGATTGAGCCATGCAGTTGATTCATTCGCACGACTGAGTGTTCAGTCGTGCGACTGACCCAATCTTATGTTACAATCATACGACTGATCCAGTCTCCTGTTCAGTCGTGCGACTGAGTCATTCGTATGAAGGTGTTCATGCTTATGGTCCATTCGCATGGGCCATTCGCATGATAACTTTATTATTTTAAGTTTGAATGTATTAATTAGTAAACATTATATGTAAACATTCAACCAATCACTAACCTAATTAATTAATTTAATATCAACTTATTAACTAAATATTAATCATTACAAATCACAAACAACCAATATCATTTCATTAATCATATCAAATTACACCAGAATCAGATAAACAAGATCTATTACATTTCATATCATGATCTAGGGACATACATGTATCAACAGAAAGAAAGATCTGAAGTCAACTTCCAAAGCAAAGAAGTCCTCTAGCCTTGGAAGTATAGAAGCCACTTCCGAAGTATAAGTGGGTTCGGAAGAACTTGTTCTTCCGAAGCCAACTTACCTTCGGAAATCACTGCTATTATCCAGTGGACATAAGTATGGCCTGCCTGACACTCCGCTACAAATCCCTGAGATACTGCATGGCGTTTTCTGAAAAGCCATGCAGTTGACCATACTTTAATCCACTATTACCTTTTATGTTAGTATAGTTGCCATCTTTAGTTGGTGACAAAAGGTAAGTCATGGACATGTCATGACTAGCATATCTTAGATAATACGTTATCTAAGATACCTTAACTTTAGCATTGTAGTATATGCTTTTGTCATAGGTTTCCTGCTGGTATCAAAGTATATCCAGCTATAGGATCTAGTATATATAGTCTCTCATTGTAACTCATATTTCATGCTTGTAAGAGTCTTGTAATATCTTGAGTTGAGAAGTAATATATACAAGTGCCTTGAAAATTTATTTATGTGTGCTCCTTCACTACTTATTATATTATTATCAACTCTTGTAAAAGACTTTACTTCATCTTAATTCAGTCTTTCTATAAGTGAGTTTGAGAGAAATCCAAGTGTTTAAGTGACAAACCCGATCCTACAATTGGTATTAGAGCTTTTTAGGCTCTTGATTGTGAGATCTTGTTAGGATCAGTGATCTAAGTTTGATTAATTAGAGAGTATTGCAGTGGAATTCGAACAATGAATTAAACAATTCACAAGAACACAATTGATATTCAATGTAACAGTAAACGGTTATAGAAAGAGAGAATTCTGCAAAAGAAATATTTCATTCATATGCTTTCATGGTGGCTCAATGTCACACGTTACAACTAGGTCAACATTCCTTATATAGGAAATGTGACGTCTGCTGATGTCACTTGATAGTGACATCTAATAGAATTATTCAAACTACTGAAACTATGCAAACTATTGAATGTTCTCAACTATTGATTACATCTCAGAGAATGCTAAGTACAAAAACATAAAACTACTAAACTACAACTACTGAAACTATAACTACTGAAAAAGTAAATTACAAGTACTAAAAGGAAATCATCACATCTACTGAAGTTAATAACTTCAGCTATTGTGACAACTACTGATCACTTTGGTCTTCAGTCTTTGTCTTCAGTCTTGGTACTTTAGATTTTTACTTTCAGACTTTGTCTTCAGCTGATAACTTCAGACTTCGTCTTCAGTACTTTACTTTCAGACTTTGTCTTCAGTACTTTACTTTCAGACTTTGTCTTCAGACCTTGTAATCAGCTGATGTCTTCAGCTGTTGAGATCTTCTTCAGCAGTTGTAATGTGTGTGGGACTTAGAGGTTTTTCTGATCAGGCTCATTGGTTCTTTTGGTCCAACAAACTCCCCCTGAACCAATGCAGCCAAAACCTCTAAACTTATTGATGATCCCACTTATTCTTGGCAGAAACACTCTCTTGATCAGCTTCAGAGGTAATCAGTTAAGCACAGGCCGGGAAAAGGTTTCTAATATTTTGATTGGCTAAGTATGGAAGGGAACTCTATCTTGGGGAAACTGGACACAGAGTCTTGTCCCAACCATGAAACCTAGTTCCCATTAATGAGTCTATAAGACTCACTGGCATAGGCCTCAAGGAGAACAACTTGTTCCTCCTTGGTGAGTTCTTCTGCTTCTCCCTCGAAGAAGAACTCTAGGCCATAATACTCTGATAGGTATCTCACTGTCTTTCCATTTTTCAACTCCACAGTTGTTATCTCTCTGTAAGCAAATTCATCAGGGTGAGAGCCTTCAAGCAACAACTGGAGTTCACTCTTCTGAAGATCTTCAAGTCTTTTGTATAACAACCCCTTCTTGATCATTTGGTTCTCAAGAATAGATTGAGGGGTTGTCTTGGAGTTATGAGCTCTCTTGAATTCTTCAATGATTTCCCAGGGTGAGACTACCATGGCCAACGTAATTGCAGCATTCAAGGTCTTCTTCACTTGGCCATGATATCTACTTGGTATATTCTTCTTATGAATTGTAGAACTTACCCTGGGGTCTGGCCAGATCCGCACTCCTTCTCTTTGATGTTGATAAGTATGTCTAAGAGTGTACAGCCTCAGAGCCTGTTTCTTCATTTCTTGAATGGATGATGACTTAGGGATATCCTTGTCAACCATCTTGAGAAACCGCTCATCGTGCTGCTTCTTCTGTTCTGCTTCTTCAATCTTTACCTTCACCATCTGCATTTGCAAGTCAGGTGTGATCACTTGTTGACTTCTGTGCTCAGGTGTTTAAAGGTTGAGAACAGCAGAGATTGCCAGACAATCTTCATCATCATCCTCTTTTTCATCTTCTTCTACCCTCAACACCCTTATCCTCCTTCTGGGTGTATCACTGGGTAAGGTTTGAGGTGGTTTTTGGGGTAAACAAATTGGTTTTGTGGGTTGAGTTGTGGGTGGCTATGGTTTAGGGATAGATTTGGGAGATTTTAGAGATAAGGGTTGTGTTTGAGTGGGAGTGTGAGAAGACTGACTTAGCATTTTGGTGGTGAGTTTGGCTTTTGAGAGCTGTGCCATTTCAGTTCTCTTCCCTGCACCTGCTTCATCCAGTGCTTTGATGATCAACCCTTTATTATAGCCTCCAACAGAGCAGATTTTCTTGGTTATCTCCAAGATACTGTCTCTGGGCCAGGCCTTTATCTCTATCAATGATCTTCCAAGGTATTTGGAAATGAATCTGATCATTATCTCCAATCTTTCCCTTTCCAACACACTATAACCATCCCATCTAGCTTGAATCTCTTCTATTTCCAGCCTTCTGATCTCAGTCTGTGTCATGACCTTGTCGAAAGAGCTGATCTATAATTTTATCCATGGATCTGTTGTGAGCTTCATCAGCATCTTTGACAAGATCTTCTAAGGATTTATCTTCATCAGCTTTTGACTCAGCACTTTTCTTTCTTTTATATGTGATCAGCTGATCTTCCTTCTCTTTATCTGTGATCAGGTGTTCTGAGATCAGTTCTTTCTCCACCTCCTTCTCTTTGGCAGGTTCTTTCTCAACATGAACTCTTTTTCTTTTCTTTTCATTCACTGCCTTATACTTGGAAGTCTCCCCTTTTTGGTTTCATTGGATCAGGGGCTTAAAGGCAGAAAGAGATTTGTGAACAGCATCATCAATGAGGGTTTTAGATTTGAGGAGATCCTCTCATCAATGGCTTTAGGAACTATGTCAGTGATGAAAGAAGTAAGGAGTTTTGAAAGAAAGAAACCATCTGCTCAGAGGGGTTCTGTCCCTGAGAGGTGGTGCCAAAAGTAGTGGCTGGTGGCTCAGTTAAGTGTGTAGGCTCAGTGTTTGGTGAACCTTCAATTGAAGGTGCCATCTGTGGGGTTTTTGGGGTAGATGGACTTTGATCCTGAGACATTTTGGCTGCAGCTCTTTGAGTCTGCTCACCTCAGTCTCTAGGATGGTATTATGGGCTAATACATCATAGAAAAAGCCCAGGTCATCATCAGTCTGTGCTGAATCACCTGACCTCCTGATTGAATCAGGATGTACATGCTCTGAGTGTAGATCAGTAGAAGCATGTGCCCCTTGTTCTTGGTACTGGGGACTTCCTGCCTCAGGACTGTGTCCATCATTGGCAGTTGCCTCTGGTAAGGTCTTATGGATGTTACCAACTTCATCCTGATCATTTGCTGAATAAGTAGAAGTGGCAGCCTTACCAGATGTTCTAACCTCCGTTTCTACACTTGGAGATTGAACATTGTAACCCCTGTGTTGTGGGTTATCAGAAGCATTTTGGTCCTCCCCCTCAATGGTTGAGGTATTCCCAATGGTAAGTGGTTCTGGGGAGGGGGTGAGGAATGCAAGTGACTCAGCACTTTCGCAACTATCAGTGTTGGACTTTGAGGGGCGGTTGCATGTGGAGATTGGTCCGAAGCAGATTGCACCCGAGGTGAGAGGTGCTCTTCAATGGTAACCCTCTCAATTGAGATAGGTTCTAAAATGTGGGATCCCCAATTGTGGTTACAACAGGATCCTGTTGAGAGCATACCTGTGCGGCTTCAGCAGGTTGAGTCTTGGACATAACTGGGGGGTTAGAACCAATATGTATTTCCTGTGTTTGTGGTACAGGGGCATCCTCAGGGGACTCATCTCCCTGAGTAGCCTTTTTAGGCTTTTTGGATTTGGGTTTAGTGGGGACTTGGATCTGGAAGTGGAGGCTGTGGGTTCCCTCTTTTGGGTTTTAGCATCCGGGCAGCCCCTTTTAGAGTAGGGTCTGAGTTATGTGGAGTATACCTCAGCTAAAATAGCAGGAGCAGGGACTCCAAGACCAACAAGGCCATCAGATTTTAATTGATTCAAAATTATGACCATCAGAAACCTGGGATAAAGTAGCCATCTGTTTGCCACAGGTTTCTGAGCTAGATCCTTTAGTTCCATGAACACTATCTCAGAAAAATTTAGATTTTGGCGTTCAAAGATAGAGTACAATACTGTTGCCATCGGGAAGACATTTGATCCCAAGAAGATGTCTTTGATGCAAGGCAGCCATTCACCATATGAAAGATAAGTCGTTCAACATCATGGGAGTGCTTTTTAAGTATGATTGTAGCACTTAAGTCGCCTTATACCCGTTATTGATGAAAACATATCAGTGGTGCCTTTTGGATATTCTTTAACATAGGTGCCATCATGCAAATTTAGGGTTTTGCGAATGATGTCGGGGGTGATGAGCACCTGTTTCTGGTTCACCAATGACTGGAGAGTGAGTGGCTATCATTCTCACCAGTTATTACAGAGACGTTGGTCCATAACTGGGTTAAGGAATCAGGGTATATGGTAGGATTCAGAAGAAAGGTTGTTCGGTATTTGGAATCCACCAGAAGATCGAAGGCATTGTCAAACTTGTTCCAGAACGCCAATTCGAAAGGTAGGCAACATAGTTGTGTCGGGGTTTGAGTTTCATGGTCGCCATTGTTGAGAGAGAAAAGGTTTGAAAAATGGCTAATGAAACGTTTGGCTATAAGTGTAGGTATTTATAGGTTAAGAAAAGGCTGAAAAGAAAACGACTAAAAGTGTTGGTGTGGCATAAGTTGTTATGAAAACAACTGAAGACTTGGTATTAACTATCAGACGTTTGAAAACAACTGAAGACTTGGTTTTAGTCATCAGTAGTTGTGGAACTACTGAAACCTTGGTTTTGTCATCAGCTGTTGTAAACAACTGAGGACTTGGTATTAGTCATCAGTAGTTGTGAAACTACTGAAGACATGGTTTTGTCATTAGCTGTTTAGGATGAAATAGCAATTTGTGGAAACAACTGAAGAGAAAATTCTCATCAGTAGTTTTCGTCAATTCTTAGCTTTTCAGCTATTTCATACTGTCCTCAACACTTACTCATTAGACTTCTTAGCTGTTTTCAGTTGTTTCATAGGACATCAGTACTTATCTGTTTTTACTGACATCAGTAGTTATAACTACATCAGTAGTTGTAACTGCATCAGTTTCTTTTAACAGAATCAGTACATATTTGTGACATGGTTACTAATGATCATCAGTACTTGTTTACTGAGATCATCAGTAGTTATCACTTATTCTAGCTGCAGCATACCAAGCCTTAACACAAGGTTTTGGAAAGTTGAACTATCCAAAGGCTTAGTAAATATCAGCAAGCTCATCAACACTAGGCACAAACTTTGGATCAATCAGACCTTTTTCAAAACAATCCCTAATAAAATGGTGTCTGATCTCTATATGTTTGGTCCTAGAGTGCTGGACTGGATTCTTGACAATACACAGAGCTGAAGCACTATCCATTAATACTGGAGTCTTAGTCTTGTAATGCCATAATCCAATAATTGGTTTTGAAGCCAGAGTACCTGAGATGTACAACTTGCAGCAGCAATGTACTCTGCTTCAGCAGTGGATGTAGCAACAGATGATTGTTTCTTATTCTGCCAAGAAATCAAACAGTTGCCTAGGAATTGACATCCACCAGAAGTTGACTTTCTGGTTAACTTACACCCTGCATAGTCACTATCAGAAAAAGCAACTAATTTGCATGAGTGTCCAGTGGAATACCAAAGACCTAGAGATTGTGTACCTTGCAGATATCTAAAGATCCTCTTGACTGTAATCAAATGAGACTCTTTAGGAGCAGCCTGAAATCTAACACAAACACAAGTTGCAAACATGATATCTGGTCTAGAAGCTGTTAAGTACATCAAGGACCCAATCATACATCTGTAAAGTGTTTCATCAACAGCTTTACCTTTCTGATCTACATCTAGTTTGTGTGTGTTGCACATGGGAGTAGAGCAGGGCTTACAATTTTGTAAATCAAACTTATTCGAAAGTTCTTTTGTATATTTTGATTGATGAGTAAGGTTCCATCAGCCTTCTGTTTGATTTGCAAGCCTAGAAAGAACTGTAATTCTCCCATTGCACTCATTTCAACTTTTGTTTCATTAAACTGTAAAATCATCACACAACTGGGGATCAGAGGATGCAAAAATAATATCATCAACATAAATTTGAACAAGTAGCTTATGCTGATCCACTTTCTTAATAAACAATGTTTTATCTATGGAGCCTCTAGTGAAATTATTTTTAAGAAGAAAATTTGGAAGTGTTTCATACCAGGCTCTAGGAGCTTGCTTCAACCCATAAAGAGCCTTATCAAGTTGATACACCCAATCAGGATGTTTATTGTCCTCAAAACCGGTGGTTGACACACATAAACCTCTTCTTTTATTTTACCATATAAAAATGCACTTTTGACATCCATTTGAAAATCATTAAGATTGTGGAATGCAGCATAGGCTAAGAACAATCAATTGCCTCTAGTTTGGCTACAGGGGCAAAGGTTTCATCATAATCAATACCATCTTCTTGTGAAAACCCTTGTACAACCAGTCTCGCCTTGTTCTTGACAATAAGCCCATTTTCATCAGTTTTATTCCTAAACACCCATTTAGTGCCTATTGCACACTTACCTGGGGGTAGAGGAACCAGTTCTGACACTTGCTGCTTTTTGAACTGAAGTAGCTCAAGCTGCATGGCTTCAACCCATCCATTGTCTCTCAAAGCAACATGATAGTTCTTTGGCTCTAGCTGACTGATGAAGAGAGCATAGAAGCAGAAGTTAGACAATTGACTTCTGGTTGAGACACCAGCATTGATATCACCAATGATTTGAGACATGGGTGATTCTTCAGCTCTTGGTATACTATAAGATCAGTGCAAGTGTTTGCAGCCGGTTTAGTAGCAGCAGATGGTGATCCAGATTCTTGAAACCAAGTATTAGATGCAAGTCAAATGATGTAGAGGAGTCAGAAATCTCATCAGCATTTGTTGTGGATGGAGCTACAGAAGCTACAGGAACATCAAGTTTAGCAGACTCAGGCAGTTGGTCACTAAACTTCAAAAGGTGAGTACTGATATCATCATCATCTTCAGTACGACCAGGTGGAAGACTTGCTGCAGAAGATGATTTATCCACATGATCTGCAACAACTGGAGGTTGATAAGGAACATATTGCAGTATGTCCAGATCAAACAACTCCATAAGGTTTTATGGAATTTTATCCTTAGGAGATTCATTGAATTTCACATGCAAGGTTTCTTCAACTATCTTTGTTCTGCAGTTGAAGACTCTATAAGCCTTGCATGTGGATGAATAACCTACAAAATACCCTGCATCCACCTTAGGATCAAATTTGTGTAGTTGATCCTTTGTGTTGAAAATGAAACAAGGACACCCAAAGGTTTTGAAGAATGAAATTAGAGGAGCCAAATGATGTAGAACTTCCTATGGGTCTTCATCAACCTCTGATTTACTAATACTCTATTCTGCACATAGCAAGCTGTGTTAACAGCTTCAGCCCAAAAGGTCAATGGCAAACCAGAGTCAGCCAACATAGACCTTGCAGCTTCAATTAGGGTCCTGTTCTTTCTCTCCACTACTCCATTTTGTTCTGGAGTCCTTGGGATGCTAAACTGCCTCTTGATTCCTTTTGATAGATAAAAATCATCAAGTGTATGGTTTCTGAATTCAGTTCCATTATAACTCCTTATACACTTGACTGATAGGGAATACTGCTTCTCAACATACACACAAAGTTTATAATCGTCTGAGCAACCTCATCCTTAAAATTCTAGAAGAAAGTCCATACAAATCTGGAGTAATCATCCACAATTACCAGACAGTATTTCTTCTTTGCCATGCTCATCACTCTCACAGGACCAAATAGATCCATGTGCAGTAACTACAAGCAGGCAGTGGACTTAGGTTCTTCAATAGAAGGGAATGAGACTTTGTTGTTTTCCTTTCAAACAAGCAGTGCAGGTTTCATCACAGTGGAACTCCTTTATTGGTAGACCTCTCACTAAACTATTGTGGATCAGCTGATTCATGTTTTTGAGATTAACATGACCCAGCCTTCTATGCCATAGTTTAGATTCCTGAGGAGAGGCTTTGAAGAATAGACAAGGATGACCCATCAAATCAATCTTCTTTGACAAATCCAAGGCATATACTCTTCCAATCCTGTTGGCCTCAGGAGAGTATGATCATCCAATACCTTGTCAATCAGCCTCAGAACTTAGGAAGACAGAATCCTGCAGTTCTGGCTTGTGAAAAGTGCAACATGCCCTTTATCACACATCTGACTGACACTCAGTAGATTATACTTGAGATTCTCCACATGGTTAACATCACCAAATCTGATATCTCCATTAGACACATATCCTTTCTCGATGATGTAACCCTTGGCATCATTTCCAAATGAAACAATCCCTTCTTTCCTTGAGAGTAGTCATTAAGAAGAGAACTGCTCCCAGTCATATGCATAGATCCTCCACTGTCTACATACCAGATGCTCCTTTGGCATGCTGAAGAACCCTGCATTTATCATAAAGAACTAGTTAGGTTTTGAGACCCAAACCTTTTTGGTTTTGGGTCTGTTTTCATCAACAGATTTAACCATAACTTGTTTCTTATGATTAACAGCTGATGAAGAAGGAGATGGTGCTGAAATGGATTCCTTGGATTTGGGCTTGGAATGCCTTTTTAGTGGTTTGATCACAGGTGCATCTAGTTGGTTAACTCTCCCCAACAAATGCTGAACCATCATAACAAGTTGTGTTTGATTTGTAGCCAAAGCTTTCAGCTCTTGTGACATATCAGTACTTGTGTATGATGAGTTCCTGTGGCCCACCATTTCCTCCTTGACATTCACAGACTTAGTCTGATGTTTATCATGAGGAGCACTATCAGCTGTTTTATGATAAACCCTATCCTTCTTTTTGGATTTGGATGAAGGCTTGGGTTTATCACATTGGGATGACTGTGGTACAAACATGGTCTCACACTCATTTTTCAATTCATCTATCTGGATTTTAATGAGCTTATCTTTGTTGAGTTTGGAAACTTTTCTGTACCAACATTCATCAGAAAGATGATTGAATTTACCACATATTTCACATGGCTTATTCTTCATCTTGAATTGATCAACTGCTGATGTGGAAACTACTAAAGGTGTGCTCTTCAGTACTTTCCTCCTTTCAGTACTTGTATTAAGTACTGAAGGATCTGTAACAACTGAAGACTTGTTCTTCAGCTGTTCTCTATCAGTAGTTGTTAATCCTTTTATTTCAGTTGATTTGAAATGCTTTTCAGATGTTGTGTCTTTCCGTTCAGTGCTTGATGTACTTTGAGGACAACATCTGAAGTACTCAGCTTCATGTTCTTATCAGTAGTTGACCCATCAGGCAATTGATTTGCTGAGGTATCAACACTGATTTCATCTTGTGATTTTGGGTGATCACTTGAGGATGATACACATGATGATGTGGTTTGGAAATTACTTTCACCTTCAATTTTTACTATTTATTTTGGAGTAAAATCTGTAGGTGGTGCAATGTGGTTGTAACCTATTCCAAACTTCACATTCGAAGCAGACTGCTTGCTGAGCAGCATTTCAAATCCCTTGCAGGATGATACCCAGCGGTCACACTCAACTTGGGTAACTGCAAGTTTTTCTTTGAGTTCTCTGTGGTTCTCAAGAATGACCTCTAGCTTAGCCTTTTCATAATTTAATTGGCATTTAGCTTATAAATCTCATCATCTTTATCCTTAAGGACAAACTCATATTCAGCTTTTCTTTTGGAAATACTTTGCTCAAGCTCAAGATTTTGATTAATTAAAGCTACATTTGCCTCTCTAATAGAGATAAGTGCAACTATGCAAGATTTAGAACATAGCTTAGCCTTAGCCTCAGAGGATACCTGGGTTATCTATGATGAAGATGCATTGGAGCATGAACTCTCAGTAGACTCCAGGGCCATGAGAGCTAGATTCCCAAAAGGATGTTCACCACCATGTTGACCATCACCAACAAATAATTGCTCATTACCAAAGAGATCATCTGGTAAACTGCTCCATTCAACAACAGCAGGGGTGAAGAAGCTGTGATGAGGTTGTGATTTAGATGATTGTGATGGTAGAGGCTCAGGTAAGGCTTGAGGTTGTTGTGCAATAGGAACTTGAACTTGATTTGGCTGAGGCATATAATAGCAGGGATATGGATATGACATTGTACATATGCAGGAGATATAGGTTGTGAATGATGACCAGAACTAGCAGGATGTTGCCCTCTGTTTTGTGGACTATTGCTTGGAAAAGTCACAAAGGGTGCAGAGGAGTTAGATCCAGTTGATCTACAATCTCTTGCAAAGTGTCCAAGCTTGTGGCATTTGTGACACCTGAACTTACTCTTGTCAAAACCAACTTTGGTTTTGCCAGAGAGTCCTGGAAATTTCCTACCAGTTTTCTTGTAGAACTTTTGAGATCTGATATTAATCAAGGCCATTTGGCTTAGAATATCCATCTCTTCTAAGTCATCATTAGCAATACCCTTTAAATCATCCATAGTGAACCACAAATTGTCACTATTACAGCCTGACTGACTGTCAACACTAACAAATGCATGATCTGAACTGTTTAAAGAGAAATCTATATGCTCATCATAATTTCTTTCTGATGCAGCATATTCTGACTCATGACCAACCAAGGCAGTGTTCCCTGCTACAAAGTCATCAGTGAGCTTTCCTGATGATGCCAGTTTCCTTTTCTGCTCTATCTCTCTTTCAAATGTAAGCAGTTTCCCATGGAGTTGGGTGAGAGATAGACTATCCAGATTTGCACTGGAGCGTAGGACAATGGTATATGTGTCCCATCTCTCAGGCAGTGATCTGAGAAATCTGTTGTACATCTGACTATTAGTGTATTCATGTTTGACCATTTTCAGCTCAGAGATCAAACATGAAAAACGCTCAAACTGTTGAGTAGTGACTCACCCTTCCTATGAGAGAATGTCTCATATTGTTAGGCAAGGATTTCTCTGTTGTTTGCTAAGACCTCATCTGTTCCACCAAATTGTTCCTTCAATGCATTCCAGAGGTCATGACCAGTTCATGATGCATAAGCCCAGAATAAATTTCATTAGGCAGAGCCATGGCCAGAATACCATGCGCTTTAGCATCAATCTCAAACAGTTTTCGATCCTCATCTGAGTATTGTTCCTTCTTCTTCGGAACCATTTGGTTGGTTTCCGGATTGTTCACCATAGGCTTGTGTGGACCATGTACCACAGATGTCCAACAACCTGAACTGTTAACAGACAGGTGATGAAGCATTCTTCGTTGCCATATGTTATATTCAGTCCTGACCAACATCGGAGGCTTGGTTGAGGAACCAGTATTGTGAGGGTCATTAGAAGGAGTAGTCATTCTCAGATTCAACCAAATTCAATTATCTTTTAACTGATTTAGAACAAAACACAACAAACCAATATGAACCAAGAGAAAACTCAAAGCAAATAACGAAAGCAGCAGAAATTCAATAATCTATAACCAATTCTTGCAAATATGCTAATTCAATCAAACTTAGATATCGAAATAGCAGTTTCAATGATCAATTGTTAGATCGATCAATGATTAACCTGCTCTGATTCATTTGTTAGGATCAGTGATCTAAGTTTGATTAATTAGAGAGTATTGCAGCGGAATTCGAACAATGAATTAACAATTCACAAGAACACAATTTATTCAATGTAACAATAAACGGTTATAGAAAGAGATAATTCTGCAAAAGATATATTTCATTCATATGCTTCGTGGTGGCTCAATGTCACACGTGACAACTAGGTCAACATTCCTTATATAGGAAATGTGACGTTTGCTGATGTCACTTGATAGTGACATCTAACAGAATTATTCAAACTACTGAAACTATGCAAACTACTGAGAATGTTCTCAACTACTGATTACATCTCAAAGAATGCTAAGTACAAAAACATAAAACTACTGAACTACAACTACTGAAACTATAACTACTGAAAAGTAAATTACAAGTACTGAAAGGAAATCATCACACTACTAAGTTAATAACTTCAGCTGTTGTGACAACTACTGATCACTTTGGTCTTCAGTCTTTGTCTTCAGTCTTTGTTCTTCAGATTTATACTTTCAGACTTTGTCTTCAGCTAATAGCTTCAGACTTTGTCTTCAGTACTACTTTTAGACTTTGTCTTCAGTACTTTACTTTCAGACTTTGTCTTCAGACTTGTAATCAGCTGATGTCTTCAGCGTCTGTTGAGATCTCCTCAGCAGTTGTAATGTCTATGGGATTAGAGGTTTTTCTGATCAGGCTCATTGGTTCTTTTGGTCCAACAGATCTTACCATCTTAATCACCTGTTTTCACTCCTCCTAATACCTCACTCAAAATGGCCCTAAACAAATCTGAAGTAGAGTGGGGATGATGACCAAAGCACCCATCAACCCTAAAACTCAGGTCCTGGAGCAGAAGAATGGAGGGATTCATCAGATATCAATACAACAAAATGTGGCAAAACATTGTCAAGGCCTGTATAAGCCAAAAGTAGCTGGTGGAAATAGTGCCATGATCGAGAAAGCTGTTGAAGATTATCTGATGAAGACAGGAAGAAGCTTGACATTGACAGCAACGCCATGACTGTTCTCATGACTGTGATTCCAAACTCTACCATGGTGGGGTTTGAGCTGCAAGTCTGCAAAGGAACTGTTTGATGCACTTGCTCAAATGTACTCAAGCTCAATGACTCCAAGAAGACTCACTGAAGCAGCAGTTCGAGAACTACACCCATGTTGCTGGAGAGACTCTTAGCCAGCAATATTCTAGGTACATGGATCTCATTTCTTCCCTTCAATTGTGGGAATTGCTCATGAACTCAGAGACCTTACAAGAAAGTTCATGAGTGCATTACCCAATGAGTGGACATTTTACTGTGTCTCTATCAAGAGAACAAAAAATCTGAATACACTCACCATGACCGAACTCTATGGGATCCTTGATGGTTACCATTGGAAATGGAAAGTAAAAGGGGTCATTAGACAAGCAGACCCTTGAGCCTTCCTGCTAGCAATGCCTTAATGGTTGTTGAAGGCTCAGGAATCTCCCAGCCTCAACAATACCTGACTTACACCCAACAACCATCTTGTTCTTCTGGGCCATACATCAATTTCCTAAGACTTCGAGGTCTCAACAATCGCAAAGCTCCTTTCAGGACAGTTGTGCTTTTGTCTCAGGAAGTGACACGCAAGGCTCCTAAGTCCAACCCCGGAACCCCACAGGTCTCCACACATCCTCTACACCAAAGCCCACCAGAAAGTCAACTGAAACAGCTGCAATGGCTCAAGAAGTTGACTGGAGCTTCAAGCTACAAGATGTGACTCCTCCTCAAGCACTCATGGCCGGAACATATGAAAATAAGGTATTGAATATATCTGTTCTCCTGCCTGTATTGCTAAGGTTAAATTGTATCAGGACTACAATATGGAGATTAAATCTGATATTGAGTCTTTAAATGTTTTGAAATATGACTTTAAAATGGCTGAATCTGACTACCAAAGAAAATTGAGGAGTTAGAGAAAACTGTGTCCCTATTAAAACATGAACACACAACTATAAGACTCAGATAAAGGATTTAATATCCAAATTGACTGAGGCTCAAGCCCAGCTTGTCACAGCTGAGGCTCAAGCAAGGAAGTATGCTATTTTCGAGCAAAACTTCCAAGCCATCCTTGCATCATCCTCTCACTCAAAACTTTGATACCAAAACAAAGGAGGGTTGGGAACCAATAAAATTGCTCCACCACACTCTTATGAGTCTATAAGACAACCAAGGTGTGGTACTGAAGAGCAAGAGGTTCCATCTGCTGACCCACCTTCTCATGAGTCAAAGAATGATGCAACTATGGAGACCATCACAGGGAAGAACAAGGTAACTATGCCCTCCTCTACCAATGATGATGAAACCCTGACCACCAAAGCTAGAAGAAGTAGAGCTAAGGCAGCCACAAAAACTGCCAAGAAAGTGGCTGAGTCCAAGCTTAAGATACACCAAAGCAAAAGGGTATATTCATCTCAGCTGGATTCTAGGTCGTTGGAAACTCTGATTCAGGAAAGGGGTGTAATACCAGCACTCCAGTCCTACAAAGGATTAGAAGTTAAAGGGAAAAGTTGCTGATGAATATAAAAAGAACAAGAAACAACAATCCTCAATTCCCAAAAGACTAACTGCATGCATAATGTGTGGTCTGCAAAACCACATGCCAAAGATTGTTACTACAATCCTGCTAGCACACATTATGCAAATAATGTTACAAGAAAGGATTCAGGGAAGGTTTCTCATTTGGACCATATCAAATGGTTCAAGTGATGAAAAAAGGAAAGCTTGTTTCCGAAGCAAGGCTGCTTTCGGAAGAAGATTCTTCTTCCGAAAGGAAAAAGGCTTCGGAAGCTAAAGCTGTCAAGACTCAAAAGAACAAAAGAGTTCCCTTCAAACCATCCCAGAAGAAGACTGCTTCAAAAGAAAAGGTGGTGAAGGCTTCTTTCGAAAAGAAAGAAGCTTCGAAAGAATGCCAAGTTACAAAAACTTCAACAAGCTCATCCTCCATGATCAACCAAGGGATGGAATGGAAGATCAAGGAAGATGCTATAGCCCAAACCTCTTCTTCGAAGACATCTTTGGAAGAACCCATGACCAATAAAGCTTGGGTTTCCAATCAAAACTAATCATCTCATCTTATGTGCAGGGACATCCATATGACAAAAATAACAACATTTGGATTGTAGATAATGGATGCTCCAAGCACATGACAGGGAACAGACATCTCCTTCAACAATTTCAACATTATGATGGAGGTCCTGTCCAGTTTGGAGGTGAGACTGGAGGATTTATTTTTGGTAGAGGGAGTATATCCAATGGTATGTTAAAAGTTGACAAAGTTAACTTTGTCAAACAGCTTCAACACAATGTGTTAAGTGTTTCTCAATTCTATGAGCAAAAGCACCAAATGCTTTTCACAGAATATGAGTGCATTATCCTCAAACCAGGGATGAAAATTCCTCCGGAATTGGTGCTTCTTAGATCTCCCAGGAAAGGGGATATGTACAAGCTTGATATGAACAATGCTTCCCCAGTGGGTGAAGTATCATGCTTTTTTCCAAAGCTGATAGTGATGAGTCAACACTGTGGCATAAACGTATGTGTCATGTAAATTTTAAGACAATGAATAAATTGGCTAAAATAACTTGGTACATGGTTTGCCTAAAAAGAGTTTTTCTGCAAAGACAACTGTGTTGCATGCCTGAAAGGGAAACAACACAGGACATCTCATAAATCCAAATGTGTTTACTCTATCACTACTCCATTGCACTTATTGCACATGGATTTTTGGTCCCACAAGTATAATGAGCATTGGAAGGAAATCATATTGCCTTGTGATAGTTGATTTTACAAGAGTCACATGGGTATTCTTTTTAAGAACTAAAGATGAAACTACTGAAACATTAAAATCTTTTATTCTTAAAATAGAAAATCAAATTGATCACAAGGTTAAAATAATTAGAAGTGCTCAAGAGACTAAGTTTAAGAACTTTGTTCTTGACTCTTTTTGTAACTCAAAAGGGATTGCCAAACAATATAGTGCTCCCAGAACTCCTCAACAAAACGGTGTTGTTGAGAGGAGGAATAAGACATTTATTGAGGCTGCTCGAACTATGTTAGCTGATTCAAAGCTACCTCTAACATTCTGGGCAGAGGCAGTCAGCATTGCATGCTACGTGTAGAACAAAGTTCTTGTAGTTAAGCCCCAGAAAAACCCCTTATAGCTATGGAACAAGAGGCCACCGTTCATTGGCTTTCTAAGGTCCTTTGGCAGCAGTGTACCATACTTAACACAAAGGATAGTTTAGCAAAATTTGCTGAAAAGTTGAATGATGCTATCTTTGTTGGATACTCTTCTAGTTCCAAAGCCTACAGTATACAACATAAGAATCAACATTTGAGGAGTCATCCAATATAGTTGTTAATGAGCGCACTCCTTGTGTTAGGGGAATGGACCTGATCACATCTTTGATTTAGAATTGTTCCAAACTATTCTAAACCTCTTGTGAGAATGTTTCAGTTGGAATAGGTGCTCAAAATGATGCTGATGCTACTACTAATGATCAACTGTTTGAGCTTCCCAGGCCTAAACCAAATTCTCCAAGTGATGCAATACATCAAGCTTCCACTATTCATAGATCCAACAGTTTAACTATATCAAGAAATAGTGAAGCTTCAACAAGTGTTTGAGTCACCTACTGAGCCTCAAAACTCATCAGGTGATCCACCACAACACCAGGCAGAAAGAGGTAGTATGTTGAAGGAACAGGCAACTTTTAATACTACTTCACAGCCAACTATTGATGATGTTTCTCATTCATTCAATCAGTCCTTATTGAATGACTTTGAAACAGCAGCTGGACAAATTGTTCTAGTTCCTGAGCATAATATGTCCAACCTGGATCTATCTCTGCAACTAGAAGTGATTCCTCGTCTTAGGATTCATAACACTCATCCAACTGAGAACATCATAGGGAATGTCTATGAGGGTGTGAGAACAAGAGGACAGACTCATCAAGGGAATGTCTGCCTGTACTCATGCTTTCTATCTCAGATGGAACCCAAGAAGGTAGAAGATGCCTAAAAGATAGTAGCTGGATTGAATCGATGCAAGAGGAGCTGCTTCAATTCAAGAGACAGAAGGTATGGAACCTATGTCTGCTACCATCAGGTCAAGTACCTATAGGCACCAAATGGGTTTTCAGAAACAAGAGAGATGATAGAGGTTTGATCATCAAGACTAAGGCAAGTCTTGTGGTTCAAGGATACACTCAAGAGGAAGGAATCGATTATATTGTTGTCTTCGCACCAGTTGCAAGACTTGAGGCAGTACGGATCTTCCTTGCTTATGCTGCATCCAAGGACTTCACAGTATACCAACTTGATGTCAAGTGTGCTTTTCTATACGGGGATATAGACAGGAAAGTCTATGTATGCCAACCTCCAGGATTTGAAGATCCACAGCACCCCAACTACGTGTGCAAATTGGATAAAGCTCTATATGGTTGCACCAAGCACCTAGACTGTGGTATGAGACTCTGTCTTAGTTTCTTCTGAAGAATGGCTATACTAGAGGTACCATTTCCAAGACTCTCTTCATTAGAAAGTCTGGAAAGGGCATTTTGCTAGTACAAGTCTATGTTGATGACATCATATTTGGTACCATTGACAAGACTCTCTTCATTAGAAAGTGTGGAAAGGACATTTTGCTCGTACAAGTCTATGTTGATGACATCAATTTGGTTCCTCAAATGACCAATGTGTAAGGACTTTGAAAGCATTATGAAGAAGAAGTTTGAGATGAGCTCCATGGGAAAAATGGACTTTTTCCTTGGAATTCAGCTAAAGCAATTGAAGGAAGGGTTCTTCATTAATCAATATAAATATGTCTCTAACATCTTAGAAAGATTTGAGATGAGGATTGCAAGCCTGCCAAGACACCCATACCCAGAAACCATAATCTTTGTCCTGACCTTGAGGGGGAGGATACTGATCAACATCAGTATAGGGCAATTATTGGTTCTCTGATGTATCGAACAACAAAGACATGATATCATGTTTGCTACTTGCATTTGTGCAAGATATCAGGCTGCTCCTAAGGTGTCTCACCTGGCTACTGTTAAGAGAATCCTCAGATACCTCAAAGGAGCACCTAAACTAGGTCTCTGGTATCCCAGAAACAAGGATTTCAATCTTTATGGATACTCTGACAGTGACTATGGAGGCTGCAATATTGACAAGAAATCCACATGAGGAGGATGTCAATTTTGTCGGTGGAAGGATCATCTCATGGCAATGCAAGAAACAATCCTGTGTCTCTACAACTGAATACATTACTGCTGCTAGCTGCTATGCTCAACTGCTATGGATTCAAAATCAGATGTTAGACTATGGATTCAACTTTATGAGTACTCTATCCATATTGACAACAACAGTGCTATCTCCATTACTAAAAATCCGGTGATGCACTCAAGACTAAGCACGTTGACATGAGGTATCATTTCATTAGAGACATTCAAGAGAAAATCTAATCAAGTTAATTAAAGTTGATTCAAATGAACAATATGCTCATCAGGGAGCATTTAGAGCTTCATGATGAGGGTCATTTCTAAACGGGGTTTTTGTCATTCGATCGAGCATTTGTGGCCAGGAGTTGGTCATTTCTGAACAGCTCATCAGGGAGCATTTAGAGCTTCATGATGAGGGTGCTCCAACGGAATTCCCCAAAGCAGACTTGACGATTCTTATCTTCAAATGGGATATGGTGGAGACGTTAGCAGGTCAACTGTCTACAAATTAAACTTCTCGTACAAATGGAAGTTCTTGCTACACCTGGTCCTTCACTGCTTGTCGAATAAATCCGAGGGATGGATCAAATCCCATATGAACTTGGGTGCCTTTTCATGGGTTGGTAAAAAGTCTCCGCTTTAACTATTCAAGATTTGTGTTGACTAACCTCATGGGAAATCTTCAGAAGGGCACATTCTTCATGTATCCTAGGTTTCTCCAACACATAATCAACTGCGAGCTGGACCAGAGCATGATTGTCTATGCAGCTGCTGCGTCTGCTTCTCAAATGAGGCTGACCATCTTCAAGACTTTGAAGAGAGTGTCCACCAACTTCACAGGAGGAAATACTGCACTTCTTGCAGGTATGATTGAGCCAACGGCTCCTGGTGACATCCTTGTAAACCCCACAGGTGATGAACCCCCACCAACAACTACCCCCACAATGCCAACACTACCTTCTCCACCCATCACCATCACTTATCAGAGACACCCCAAATGAACCCTTGTTCAATCTACTCTAATTGAACAAACCCCTCTGTTCAATCCAAAAGGCTAGAGTGGAACAAAGGGCTCCCACTCAGCCTGAGGTCCAACCATCCTTCACAATTGACCTCAATATGGGTCCTGAGTCTCCTCAGTCTCAGACCATGAGCCCACAACGCAAGCTAAAAGCCCTCAGGGTGAGTCTCTATACTCCCCTGAGCAGCCAAAAAGGGACAGCCCTATCACAGTCTCAATACCTTTAGATATTGATCAACGTCCCGAGTCATTAGGTTTCACTTCCATATCTTTTACTGACCTTTTAATTAGAACTGATGAGAGATTATGTCTCTTAAGGGCAATGAAAATGATCCACAATACCCTCTTAAGGATCAACAGAGCCTAGAGAGACCTATTATCTCTAGCCCACATCAGGAAAGCCCTGCTGAGGTGAGTCCCACTGATATGGAGGGGACTCATGTAGATTCAGCTGCCACTACTAGAGGATTCTCAGTAGATCTTCAGGACAGTGGTAACATCATTGAGACTGGATCTATGGCAACCATTCCCTTTGATGACTCTAAAAGAGACATCTTCGAGCAAGGGAAACTAGGGTGCCTAGAAACCATATCTGGTGGTGAGGATGAACATACAAGGTATGTTACCTCATCTCCCCGTGATTCTTCACAAGAAGATGAGGAAGAATGCAACTTACCATCCAAGACCTACTTTCTAAGTCTCAAATCTTGAATCCAAGGTAAGACTTTAGAGGATAGGTCTGCCACTTAGCAACTTGAGATTGTGTCAGGATCAGTGATCGCAAGTTTGATGTAATTGAGCGTAGCACAGCGGAATATGAACAAGAATTAGACAAATTGTAGCAAGAATTTGATGCTCGTATGCATTAAGAACAAATACGGTTATAACGAGAGAATATATTTCTGTAACAAGGAATGTTTTAATAATATCGAATATTTCTGATCAAATCATTCATTTATTACATTAGGTTGACACTCCTTATATAGAGTGCAATCGCTGCTGTTATCACGGGTAAGTGACAACTGGCAGATCTTAATACAAAATAACTAACTCTTAACAAACTACTGAAATGTTCACAACTACTGAGAACGTATCAGAGTGTTAAGTACAAAATAAGAAACTACTGATAAGAAACTACTGAAACTACAACGACTGAAGAACAAGCTCTTCAGTCGTTTTACAAAACTACTGATAAATATAAAACTACTGATGAGCACAACAACTGAAGAAGTATTCTTCAGCTGTTGTGTCAAACTACTGAAAAGATAAAACATAAAACTACTGAAAGGTACCGTCACAACTACTGAAGAAGACCTCTTCAGCTGTTGTGACAACGTCTGATACTTTGGTCTTCAGCACTTGTGTCTTCAGACTTTGTCTTCAGCACTTGTCTTCAGACTTTGTATTCAGCTGTTGTCTTCAGCTGTTGTGGTCTTCAATAGTTGTTGTGACGTCTGTGGGACTTAAAGGTTTTTCTGATCCGGCTCATTGGTTCTTTTGGTCCAACAGATTGGAACTCTCATGGCCAAACTAGCTGTGAAATAGATTGAGAGGTCTGTTAGGCATGTACCAATTAAGGTCTCCTTGACCTCTTCCTCTAGCTCATCAAGCTCTCAGGATGATGCTACCAAAAAGGGGGAGAGTGTTCAGAGACAAAAGTCAAAGACAAGAGGAAACCCAAAGTCAAGCTCTCACTTCCTTGAGATCAAAATATCCAGTGCAACAAGCTTCATCTTCCCTGAGCCTCCTCCAGTTGTTATTCAAGTGGATCAAAGGATGCTCCAAGATCTCAATAGGTTCTTTAACAAGTTCCTATTGGAATCTCTCATAGAACAGCCAAGCCCTGATATGTCTGTGATCTACTTCGGAGCTCAAGAGCTTTGAAGGTTAAATGCACCTTCTACCAGTTTTGAGGAAGTTGGTCAACCTAAGGTCCAAGTGGAACCTAAGATAACCTCGAAGGGGAAACAAGGACTGATGGCACAGCAACTGAAACTGTTGGGACATATTGTGCTTTTCACAGACTTCTGAAGCATAATTCAAAGCCTCGGAAGAAAAAGTTCAAACAAGTGGCGGTAGTCTAAGCACAAATGCAGATGCTTTGAAGTTAAATGGGGATGCATCGAAATCATATGTGGATTCCTTGCAAACAAATGTGGATGCTTTGCAAACAAATGCAGATGTGTTGCAAGAAATGCTTATGATAGTTGTTGAACAGGACTTCAAAAAGAATAGAAAAACATGAACATGGATGATTGCAAGCAACAGGCATGTCCATTGTGATCATGAAAGCAAAAAAAATGCAGATGAACAAAACAAATGCAATGAAATTCAACAAGATTAACATAAAAAAAACATTTGTTCATCTCAAAATCAAGAAGAGAAATCATTAGATCTGTTCTAATATGGTACGATTTGAAGATATATAATCATTCACTGGATTATTCCTTCAACAACGACCACAACAACGACGACAACAACAACGACGACAACAACAACGACAACAACGACAACGACAACAACAACAACGACAACAACAACAATGACAACAACAACAACGACGACAACAACAACAACGACAACAACAAAAACGACCACAGCAAAGACGACAACAACAACAACGACAACAACAACGACAACAACAACAACGACAACAACAACAACGACGACAACATCAACGGCAACAACAACAATGACAACAACAACAATGACAACCACAACGACAACAACAACAACAACGACAAGAACAACAATGACAATAACAACAATGATAACAACAACGACAACAACAACAACAACAACAACAACAACGACAACAATAACAACTGAAACTGTTGCGGAAGGACTATTCTCTTTATCCGATTATGTAATAGTCACAAATGCAATCCTAGAAGTTGCATCTGAGGTTAATAGAGAGGATTTTCTCACTCAACCTTTAGCTCCAACATCTGCATTAACACCAGCTCCCATCTACTACTCAACCTGAATCTTCTATCCAAGAACCCCCAAAGTCTAGTACTTCCAAAGACATCAAAGGAAAGAGGAAGATGACTTCGGAAGAGCTTCATGAGGAAGAATGGTTGAAGAAACTCAAAAGAAAAGGTGGGTTGATGACTGGAAAATTGTTGGCTGCAAGTACCAAAGTAGTTGCAGCAAACCACGAGGCAGTCAACAACCGAAAAAGGGTAGAGATAATCGATAGACTTGTTAGTCTAGAAGCTGCAACTGAGGATGCACTCCTGCTACTATTAGAAGAGTTAATAGAGCTAGAAAAGGCAACCTTGCTCCTAAAACAGCAAAAAGAAGAAGTTGCAAGGTTGGCCTGGAAGAAGAAAGGGAGAGAAAGGAAAAAGAAGCTGATCTACAGCTCAGGAGAGACAGGATAACTTTCCTAACCTCCAGAGGTTTCTCTCTAGAAGAATTATCTCCACAAAACAATGATACGATCTTATGGCTCTTCAACAAAGAGCGAGATCAAATGGAGAAAGAGAGAAAGAGAGCTGAAAGGGAAAAGATTTTGAAAAAGAAGAAGAAGGAAGAGGAAGCAGGACTGACCGCTGCCAAGAAAATTGGTGAGAAATCCTGGATGAAAAGCTATGTTAGAAAAGACTCTCCGGCGACATATCAGTGACATTAAGGTTGACATTCACACGGGGAAGAGGAAGGAGATGTACAGAAGGGGACAGGGGATAACCTTCAAAGCAACCACTCAACCCAAACTCCAAACACAACGACAACCTAAAACCATACCCTTCTCACTCCCCATCAAAACCGAACCAACCACTGAACCATTCACTCCTGAACCTACACCATCACTTCTACCAACTCCTTCACCTCAACCACCTAAACTTCCCATCATCCAACCCAAAACTCTAGCGAGAACCCAAACACCTCAACCTACCTATCAACCCATTAGACCATCCCCTCATCCTTCTAAACATATCTTCTTAGAAGAATTCAAAGCAGTCAAGACAAAGCTCACAAAATGTACAACTCTGAGCGATATCTCCTGTGAGGAGGATTCTGTCCAATTGACCTATGTTGACGCATCCTCAAGTTCCCTCACTAGAGATAAATTTCTTAATCCGCCTAGAGGAACTTTGGACCAAGCTGCAAATCTCCTTGGCCTCAATTCAGACACTTTGAATGAGGAAGAAAAAAGTTAAAGAGAAGGCTGGTGACCGTACTGGATACGAAGAAAATCGACAGGGTGCCAAGACAACCTCTTACACCTAGAAAGAATATCATTCGGTGGAGGTTCGAAGACTCATCTCACAAATTTGTTGTTGAAAGAGAGAATGGAGAGCTCAACAGGCTGAGTGCCTCATCTCTGCTACACATAAGCAGATTTGATATTGCTGAGTTAGCAGAAAAGACATTCTCCAACCCTTCAAACTCTGAGATAGCTGCCCATATCAGAAGTCATCTAGGCAGCCTTCATATGGCCGAACTAAGTGCTAGAAGCAAGGCTAAAGCAGAGTTGAAACTAAGAGAGGAGGAGGAAAGGAAGGGATTAGCAACCCAAGGCAAAGCCTTTTTACAAATGGTTGAAGGCCCTGAACTAGAATCCATAGTTAGATGGGAATATGACTATAACTTTCGTCAACTAACTCTTTTCAGGGGGGCACAACAAAGGGTACATGTCATTCAGAGTGATAGACTGGATCTCCTATCCACCAATGACTTGTACAAGCTTCTAAGCACCACTTCCGGGAAGAACAAAGAGACTGACAATATCTTTTGTCCCTAGTGTTGAAAGCTTTGAGAAGCAGGAATAAGTGAGGTTTTGGTAGCATCAACCTAGAGGGAGTTTGTTGGATCTAGAAAGGCTGGTGCAACCAAAACCAAGTCACTTAGAAGATTTTGGTACAACAAATAAAGGACTTTCGAAGCCAAGTGTGGAACTTCCGAAGGAAAAAGGAGATCTTCCAAAGACAAAGTGTAAAGCTTACTTCCGAATGAAAAGTTCCAACTTCCGAAGATAAAGAACCTATTTCCGAAGTTCAAGACTTAGAAAGAAAGATCTGAAGTCAACTTCCGAAGCACAGTAGTCCTCTAGCTTCGGAAGTATAGAAGCCACTTCCGAAGTATAAGTGGGTTCGGAAGAACTTGTTCTTCCGAAGCCAACTTACCTTCAGAAATCACTGCTATTATCCAGTGGACATAAGTATGGCCTGCCTGACACTCCGCTGCAAATCTGTGAGATATTGCATCGCATTTTCTCAAAAGCCATGCAGTTGACCATACTTTAATCCATTGTTTACCTTTTATGTTAGTACATTTGCCATCTTTAGTTAGTGAAAAAAGGTAAGTCATGGACATGTCATGACTACCATATCTTAAATAATACTTTATCTAAGAGACCTTAACTTTTAGCATTGTAGTATATCCTTTAGTCTTAGGTTTCCAGCTGGTATCAACGTATATCCGGCTGTAGGATCTAGTATATATAGTCTCTCATTGTAACTCATATATCATGCTTGTAAGAGTCTTGTAATATCTTGAGTTGAGAAGTAATATATACAAGCGCCTTGAAAATTTATTTATGTCTGCTCCTTTACTACTTATTATATTATTATCAACTCTTGTAAAAGACTTTACTTCATCTGAATTGAGTGTTCTATAAGTGAGTTTGAGAGAAATCCATTTGTTTAAGTGACAAACCCGATCCCGCACCCTCTATCTAAAGCTGAAGGCAAAGTGAATGATGTTGTAATTAGATATGGCTATGACAGCTCATAAGAGAAGGAATTTAAGCCATAAGAATAATGAGAAGGATGAACCAAAAGGTTTAACTTGGGAAGAAAAGGATGGCTAAGCTGAGAAGATCTTGCACTTCTTCCTTCTCCCTCTCTTGAAAGGAAGTAATTGATGAATCATCAAATAGACTATTAGTGCTAGGACTAGAATCCACTCCTAATGCATCTTTTGAAGAAAAGGCTCGCCTACTTAGAGTGCTTTTGGAACCTACAGAAGAGCTGAAGAAATCAGCTGCTCACGCAACTTCCAAAACAGCAAGACAGAAGAGTTATTCAATAGATGACTCTCTAGAAGAATGATAGTTTACACAATAGGAACCCAGACTATGGAAGATGATACAGAGACACATGTGGTGACTCTTGAATAAGAAACAAGCGAACTTCATATATTTCACAAGGTACACCTATGTCTAAACTCAAGAAAAAAACTTAGATGATATTTGGTCAACCGAATGTTCAAATTAAAACCCCAGTTAGCTCAAGGTAAATGTGGAAACATATGGCACAGAATTCGCGAAAGACGCTGAGAGAGTTCAAGCAACTGCCGAGAATCCTAAGTTAGCTAGTGAGGTATCATTTATACCTACCAAACCTTTAACAATCAAACCTACTACAATCTCTACATCATAAAAAGGTAAGAGACCTATGACTACTAAAGAAGAAGTTAAGAATGAGTCTAAGGAAAAAAGTTTCATATTCCTTATAACTAAAAGGATGGATATGTTCCAATTGAAGGTTGATAAAGAATTTATACATTTGGAAGTTGGAAGAGCTCAAGAATATTCTGTAAGAAAGAGCATCATTGCCTTATTCAAAGTACAAAAAAGGCTAGAGCTATAATAAAAAGGATCAACTATGTTGGAGAATCTAGTAAATCAAAACCAATAGCTCGATCTAAACCAAAGGCCAAGGTTTTCAAGAGAGTGTCATCTAAGTCATCTAGGCAAACTACAAAAGGCACTCAAATGACAACTACTCAGCAAGCACTTCTGTGAGCAGCTGCTGGATCCATGCAAATGGCCTCCGCTCAAAAAAAGAAGGAGAGTGGTCAAGAAAGATGTCTCCTAGAAGCTCAACTTGAGTTGAAATGATTCAAATTTGATGAGCTTATGGAATTGAGTCTTGCAAATATAAAAACGAACCTGATAGCCACTGCTCATGGTAAAATAGAGAAATCAGTAGAGTTAGCTACAAGAAAGAAAGTTGAATCAAAGAGGAAACTATAAGGCCCCGTTCTTGGGATTCTCACAGTTCGAAAATTATTGCACATAAAACATATCATTACATTTAAGTTTACTAAAATAGTGCAGCGGAATAAATTAAAATCATTTCATTCATTACTTTTGAAAAATAATACAACATTCATAATAATTACAAAACATCATTTGTTTGCATTACAATGCAAAAATATTATCATTTAACAAAATGGATGCCTTCCAAGAATGCCAAGTAGTTGCCCTGTGCCATCTTCAACAACATTTACCTGCCAACTGAAAATACATAAAAGTCAACATTGCTCACTGAGTTCTAGTTTTATTAAATAAAATACTTTTCCTTTATTTAGAACCATTCCTTACTTACATACTTGATCACACATCATACATATACATAGATAATTATCATTATTATCTTTCCTTCATTCGTCATTGTACATCATTGTTATCATTCGTTATCTTCCGATGACATGTACTATACAATGAACATTGTGCACTGCAGGACCGGTGAAGGGTGGTCACTTACAACACAACAACACAATGAGAAGATTAACTTGACTAATCAAAAAATAAAACTAGATTAACCACAAAAGATGATACTAAGAACACAAGTGAATAAGAGATAGAACAAGATAGAAAAATACACAAGGAGATGGTTTTCAAGATTGTAGTTTATTGCCTTCTCAAGTTCTATTAAAAGTGTTACAAAGAATAAAGGAAAGTTACAAGTACTTGAGATACATATACAACATCCTACAGTCGGCCATACTTTGAAGGCCAGTTGGATACAATTGACTAGACACAAAACAAAATCAATTGTAAAGTCAAAAGGTAGATTGCCTTTAGACTTGTGACTATGACATGCCACAGCTCACATCCTAGTATATTACAAAAAGGATAAGTACGTAAAGTAAAGAGTTACGAACTCAATACCTCAATGTATAGTTACTAAGAGCATGGACCTTTTCACAAACTCGTGCAAGTTGGTGACTTTACAGAGTTACAGCGGAAAGGGGTCCAACTTTATGTAAAGTACATCAGATAAAGAATGTATACTAAAAGTCTTCAAAAGAAATATGCCTTCAAGTATTGGCTTCAGAAGACTTTATCTCTGAGGATTTGGAAGACTTCATCTTTGGCTTTGTAAGATATTAGTCTGGCTTCGGAAGATTTCACACTTAGAATATTCTGTTGCATGTGTGAAACTTCCGAAGCATTCTTCTTCAATATACTTGTGCATGCATGCAGGAGACTTTAAGTGTTTGAGATGCATCAGCCTTAACATGTATTCCTTACAAACTCCCCCTAGGCTGATGCTACCAAAACACTTGGAAGACTTCAGATATCAACAACCCTTATTATGATGATGACCATCCCTTTCTTCATGAGATGATCAGGGTCACCCATACTCTCAAAATGTCTTCTCATGTCAAATAGATCATGCAAAGGCAGATTGAACATGTCCTGCCATGTGTAGACATCCTCAATGCCTTGATCTCTATTGACATGCCATCTTTCTGAATTTGTGGTGTATGTCCAGTACAAGATCAGTCTTCTTGATGCTAGAGGAGCTATATGAATGGGAGTTGATGGAGCATCCTCTGGCTGCACATCCTTAGGACGTTCTAACTCATCCTAAGGTTTAGAAAAGGATGTTTCTTTCTTCTTCTTTGGCTTTGGTTTTGAAGCCATCCTTTTCTTTCTCTTTGTTTCTTTTAACTGAGAAGACTGGCCTATAACACCTAATTTTATCTTCTTTTTCATTCTCAGTTGGGTCTTCCTCTCTCACAGGTTCAAAATAAGAGGGAGTTTGACCCTGTGGATCAGAAGATGAAGCTTGCTGAGATTCAGCAGGAGGTTCAGGTTGTGTTGTTTTAGGTTGTTCAACCTTAACCTCCACTTCAGGTGGAGCTTGACTTGTAGGGGAGTGTAAGTCAATTAGCTCTCTACTCTTGATCTTCTGCTCGATTACCCTGATATGTTCATCCATAGTGGATAAAGACATAGGGCCAGTCTCGTTCCGGAGAATCCATACAGCTTCAAGAAGCTCATCATCCTCTGCCTGTCTGCAGATTTCTTCATGCTCTTCTGGATGATGGCTCTTGACTTAGCAGCTTCTTCCCTTAGCATCCTTTTAGGGGTCTTCTTTCCTTGACTATCATAAGGGAAGAAGTGTGTTTGCCTGATAGAGGCATGCGGCACTCAGCTAGTTGATTATTTTGATCCTATCTTCTTCTCTATCTACCTGTGGTTCTTGTTAAATCACATCCTCTTGTGCAGGACTTTCTTTAACTAGGGAGAGAGTACGCACATGCTTTTATAATCTTTTCTTTCTTCTTTCTTCTTTCATTTGTACCAGTAGCTCAACATCTTCTGCCTCTTTCTTCTCCTTTGACCTTTCCATGTCAACCAGTTCATTCAATTCCTCTAAGGTGAGAGAAATGATATTGTCAATGTCATAGTTCCTTGTCTGCAAGTAATTGATCTTGACTGCCCTCAACTCATCATCCTAAGTGTTTGGTATGGGGGCAGTTCGGATAGTAGTTTACATGGGTCTTGTAGACCCAGAAGTGGAACTTTCTCCACTTAGCTTCCTTTCCTCTTTCTCTCTCTCTCCTTCTCAATCTCCTCAGACGTCATTTTTCCCTTTCCTTTGTCACTCATAGACCTTTGTGACTCAGGGTGGAGAGATCATTGGCCTTCATTGCTTGGTGTAGCTTCCAAGCTCTGGCCAGAGAGAGGTTGAGAAGCACGTTCACCAACAGGTGTCTTAAAAAGGGTATGAATCTCTACAGCAGTTGATGATGATAAGACAGGGCTCTCAGGTTCTGCCACTGGGCCTTCTGTCAAGGTTTCCCCTATGTAACTAATCTTAGGGTCCTCTCAACATCCAGTTGACCAATGACATTGCCTGATTGCCTTAGTCTCCTTCTAAAGCTGAACTTTGCAGTGATCCTGTCTTGGATTCTTTGAGCCAGCCTATCAGCTTGTCTTGATTGGCATTGGTTGACAAGTGGCATGTTGACTAGATCAAGACCATCCTAGAAATTCAAGGTCTAAATTTAAAGGCCTCTTGCTATCCTTGAACTCTATGAATGATGAGGGGTCTTCTACTGCTATCATACCTCTAACCAATGATGTGATTTGAAGTTGATGGACATGACATAGCTCTTGGTATTCCTTCCTTAAACAGACTCTATATGTAGGAGTCTATAGAGTCCACATCAATATTAACATGAGGAAGTTGCTGAGTGTGCATAGTTGCAAGTGAGGATGGTGAATCCTTAATGTTCACACTCTCTGAAGAACTCCGAGATTATGTGATTGTAATGACTTTCTCCCCCTTTTTGGTAGCATCACCCACTTGCATAGCTAAGCTAGGAGTTAGGTTAATCACATCCACAGGTTCTTGTGTTCCTTGTTGAGCTCCTCTTAAAGGTCTCCTAGCAAGTTTTTCCTGAAGATAAGAAATCTCCAGTTGCTGATCATTGACCCTGTTTTGCAAGGTAGTCACCTGAGATTCAAGATGACTAACCTTGGAGACTAAATAGGTGCATGTTTTGGACAGTTTGTGCACCTTTAGTCTCAAGTTCCCATTATCTTCATCAGAAGAATCATTGGGGGATGAGATGATTGGACTAGAGTCCTCTCTCTCATCATCAGCTTCAGGTTCTTGGCTGCTAGATTTCCTCTACTCATTGGCAGCCTCAGTTGAGGTGTCAATAGGTTGAGTTGCCATGGTTGAGGTCTTAATGATGGAATCACTTGCAAAAGGGAGAGACTCTTCCATATGGACATCCTGAACAGGTTTAGAAGTGTCCACCTTAGTAGTGGGTGATTGATGTGGGATAGATGTAGGAGATTCAGGAGCACTCGTCTCTCTTTGAGTAGGTGAGAAGAAGAGAGACTGAGGGTACTCATTAAAACCTAAATCTTCATTAGTATAGAAGTCAAGGTTGGGGATAGGTTGGTTTAAGTCCAAAGGCTGGGGATGGTAACTGTCCCCCGAAGGTTGAACACTAGAGTGTTGAGACTTAGAGTAATGGCTTAAGACATTCGGGGTTATGAGCTCATCAGGCTAAGCATGAGGAACCTCAACACTTATTATTGAAGGAAAGGGAGTGGTTTGCTCCTCAGGAGAAGTAGGAGTACCAGTGTCCACTTCTTCCTATGTGGGTGAGTATATAGGGGCCTACATAGACTGAGTAGTTTGAGTAGGTTTATTTGTGTATTCTTTCGTAGGTGAGGGTGATTTGTGGCTGTTGAGGTGGTTGGGATGTAGAAGGTATGGGTTCAACACTTGTTGGTGCTGCTAGGTTGTCACCTTGAGCAATGACCACTAACATTTTTTGGGACAAGGGCTGTTTCTACCCTAGAGAAGCCAACAGTGGGCTTTCTCAATATTTTAAAGATGTCGGGCTCTGTCCCAATTTATGAGTATTGCTGTTCCCCTTAACTGTGAGCCAAGTTCACGGCTAAGAATGTATTGAACATATCTAGGGAACATATAGTACACTAAGGAGTCCAAGTTTGCAAGCAGATTAGTGTAAACAAACTGAGAGTACCTGAACTTGACTCTCTAAACCATCCCATGAACAATGAAGGAGAGATATTCAAGAATCTAGTCCCATCCACCATGCTTGTTTGATAAGCTGTGGATAACCATATGGGGCAGGAATTTCCATTGGGATGAGACATTCGCTTTCTTAAAGGTCTTGATAAAGAAGTCTCCCTCATAGCCCATCTGTGCGAAGGACTGGCTAACAACTTCTTTAGGAAAGAACACCTCACCTTCTTCATCATCCAGTTGTAGATGGATGTTGATGATGGTTGGAGTGATGAAGACTGTTCTCCCCTGCACTGTGGCAGACAGTGCCTTCTCCCCATCCATGACGACCTCTTGGCAGGTCTTCAAAAATTTTAGCAGCTGATCCTCATAAAGAGTAGGATCAATAGTTAGGCAGGTGAAGTAGTTGGATAGAGTTAAGAAATGGCAAACCTTTGAGAAATGAGGATCTTTCTCAGAGTGTAACAGAGCAACTTGGTTGTGTTGCCTGTGTAACTGCATGAAGAAGTTTGGATCAATTTTTTGGTTAAGGTTGGCCATTTTGAGGAAGCTTAAGGATGAAGAAAGATGAAAGGAAGTATTTTCAAAGAGAAATTTGGGGTTTTAGGTCTGGAGGAAAGAAGGAGATGATAGAAAGAGGGGGAAACCATTGGGTATATATGTGAAAAGGATTTCAGACAAAGTTTAAGAAAGAGAATAAACTTTGAAATCCAGATGTCGGTGCCACCTTTGAAAAAGTAGTTTGCTTTTGCTAAAAAAGTAGTTTTCTTGGAAGTCAAAAAGCTTCCGAAGGTAAATTATCTTCGGAAGTTTTAATGAGAAAGCTTCCAAAGCTAAAATGATTTCGGAAGATTTTACTAAGAGTTGTGAAAATTTTGCTTTGGAAGAAAAACTAAAACTTGAATGCTTTGTTCAAAGGAACAGAGCTTCCGAGAGTTAATTTTGCTTCAGAAGAGAATAGTCCTTGAAAACACATAAGTGTCTGAGACAAGTCTTAAGCTTCGGAAGATATTTTAGAAATTTCTTTTGAAGGTAAATTTCTTACACAGTTATTTGTTTTGAAGGAATGATTTTCTTCTGAAGGTAAAAGCATATCTTCTGAAGGATCAAAATATTCAAAAATCTGAGGAAAGTCTTCAAAAATTTTCATCCAAAGAAAACAAGAGCTTATGAGAGTGATGAACTACCCAACTTAGGACACACTGATTTTAAGAAATAATAAGATTTAGTTTTAAGAAAAACCTACACAAATTTTATCATCCCAATAGCTAATATAAGATATTTAAATATCTGATCCTCAAAAGCTTTTGTAAATAAATAAGCATATTGTTCATTTGTGTGGACTTTGACTAGTTTAATTAATCCCTTTTCAAAATTTTCTTTAATTAAATGATACCTGATATTGATGTGTTTAGTCCTTGAGTGTTGTATAGGATTCTCTATGATAGAGATAGCACAGTTGTTCTCTATGTGAATAGGAGTGTCCTTGAAATTTAATCCATAGTCAAGCATCTGATTCTGAATCCATAGCACTTGAGCATAGCAGCTTGCAGCAGCAATGTATTCAGCTTCAGCAGTTGATGTAGAGACACAAGATTGTTTCTTGCATTGCCATGAGACAACCCTTCCACCAAGAAACCGACATCCCCTAGATTTCGACTTTGTAGTCATGTTGCAACCACCATAATCACTATCTGTATAAGGATACAGATTGAAGTCAGAATACTTAGGATACCACAGACCAAGTGTTAAAGCACCTTTAAGATATCTTAGAATCCTTTTGACAGTGATAAGGTGAGACATCTTAGGGTTGGCTTGATATCTGGCACAGATACATGTAGCAAACATGATATCATGCCTGCTAGCTATAAGATACATAAGAGACCCAATCATAGCCCTATAAAGGTGTTCATCCACACACTCCCCCTCAAGATCAGGTCCAAGGGAGTGGTTTCTTGCTATGGCTGTCTTAGCAATCTTACAATTAGTCATGTTGAATCTCATTAGTATGTCTTGAACATACTTTGACTACTAATGAAGATGCCATCTTCAACTTGCTTCACTTGAATTTCCAAAAAGAAATTGAGTTCCCCCATGGCACTCATTTCAAATCTGTCCTTCATCAGCTTCTCAAAGTCTTTATAGAGCCTTGGATTAGTTAAACCAAGATGATGTTATCTACATATACTTGAACTAGCATTAAGTCGTTTCCCTGTCCACTGATGAAGAGAGTTCCATCTATAGTACCTCTTTTGTATCCATGCTTGCAGATATATTGAGATAGAGTCTCATACCACTTCCGGGGTGCCTGATGCAGCCCATAGGGAGATTTGTCAAGCTTGAAGACATAATAAGGATGATTAGAATTTGCAAAAAAAAGTTGTTGTTTGACATACATCTCTCCATCAATCACTCCATAAAGAAAAGCAAACTTGACATCAAGTTGATAGACCTTGAAGTTCTTGGATGCAGCAAATGCTAGAAATATCCTAACAGCTTCTAGTCTTGCAACAAGAGCAAAGATATTAGTGTAGTCAATTCCTTCTTCTTGTGTGTATCCTTGACAACTAGTCTAGGTTTATTCTTGATGATAGTGCCTCTATCATCTTTCTTGTTCCTAAACACCCATTTCGTTCCAATGGTAGTCTTCCCATGAGGAAGAGGACAAAGGTTCCAAACTTTCTGTCTTTTGAATTGAAGCAACTCCTGTTGCATAACTTCAACACAACTTCTATCCTTCAGAGCCTCATAAATTTTCTTTGGCTTTATCTGGGATAAGAAACAAGAGTGAAGACAAACATTTGCTTCATTGGTTTGTCCTCTTGTTCTTACTCTTGTGTCAGCATCTCCAATGATGTTTATGGTAGGGTGAGACTTGTGGATCCTTAGCTGAGGGCTCACAACAAGTTGCTGAGAGAGATCTAAATTAGAGAAATTTAAATCTGGCATAGATGTTTCTCCCACACATCAGCACAATTACCAAGAGAGACTTGATCCAATGAGTGTGTGACATCATTGATGTTGTTATCTATGGAGTGGTTATCAGCATCAAAAAATTCCTGATCACTGTCACCACCTCCATTGTTTTCTTCTACATTTGAAGTAGTTACAACTAGAGCTGAAGATGTGTTATTTGAAGATCTTCTTAGCTTAAATCTTGGGTCAGGATCACCTGTTGATAAGATATCTACAGATCCTAAAACAGTCTTACAAGATTTGATAAAATAATTGGTAACTAAATCAAGATCAAACAACCAATCAGGACCAGAACCAGCCACACAGGATTTGTGTTCATTGAAAGTCACATTGGCTGACTCCTCAACAATTCTAGTTCTGAGATTGTATACTCTATAAGCCTTAGCTTCGGAAGAGTATCCAATTAAATGTTCATCATCTAATTTCTCAGCAAACATGGCAATTTGATCTTTGGTATTCAAGATGGTGCAAGGACATCCAAATGACTCGAGAAAACCAATGAAATGTTTCCTCTTGTGCCAAACTTCATAAGGAGTCTTGCCATGAGTCTTAACTACTAAAACTCTATTATGAACATAGTATATATTGTTGACTACCTCTGCCCAGAAGATGATGGGCAGCTGACAGTCAGACAACATGGTTCTTGTAGCTTTAATTAGTGTCTTGTTTCTCCTCTCAGCAACACCATTTTGTTGAGGAGTCCTGGGAGCACTGTATTGTCTTGTAATACCTTTTTCATCATAAAATGCATCAAGGATTTGGTTCTTGAATTCAGTTTGTTGATTACATCTTAAGGTTTTGACCTTGTGATCAGATTGATTCTCAATCTTTAGGATGAAATTCTTTAGAATCTCAAGAGTCTCAGGCTCAGCCTGATGAGCTCATTAGCCTTACTGCCTTAAGCCATCACTCTGAGTCTCAACACTCAAGTGATCTACCTTTAGGGA
This sequence comes from Flaveria trinervia, assembly GCA_025506515.1. Taxonomy (NCBI): domain Eukaryota; kingdom Viridiplantae; phylum Streptophyta; class Magnoliopsida; order Asterales; family Asteraceae; genus Flaveria; species Flaveria trinervia. Next base: position 67,385,118 of record CM046451.1, on the reverse strand, counting down.
AAGTTACCATCCCAAGCCTATAGATCTCAACCAACCAATTCTCAACCTTGATTTCTACACTGATGAAGATATAGGTTTCAGTGAGTATAATAAATCTATCTTCTTTCCCTCTACTCAAGAGAGATGAGTACTCTTGCGTCTCCTACATCTATCCCACATCAGTCACCTACAACTAAGGTGGACACTCCTGAACCTGTTCAGGATGTCCAAATGGAAGAGGCTCTCACTTCTGAAAGTGATTATATTATTAAGACCTCAACCATGGCAACTCATCCCACTGACATCTCAACTGAGACTACCAGTGAGCGGAGGAAATCCAGTAGCCAAGAACTTAGAACTGGTCATGAGAGAAAGGACTCTGGTCCAATCTTCTCCACCCCCAGTGATTTATCTGATGAAGATGAGGGGTATCTAAGACTAAAAGTGCGAAAACTATCCAAAACATGCACCTATTTAGTCTCAAAGGTCAGTCACCTTGAATCTCAGGTGACTGCCTTACACAACAGGATCAATGATCAGCAACTTGAGATTTCATATCTTAAGGAAAAACTAGCTGGGAGACAATTAAGGAGAGCTCAACCAGGAACACATGAACCTGTGGATGTGATTGACCTATCTTCCAGCTGACCTATGCAAGTGGGTGATGCTACCAAAAAGATGGAGAAAGTCATTACGGCCATAGAACCTGGGAGTTCTTCAGAGAGAATGGACATTGAGGACTCACCATCCTCACTTGCAACTGTGCATTCTCAGCAACCTCCTCTAGTTCACATTGATGTGGACTACACAGACTCCTTCATACAGAGTCTGTTTGAGGATGGGATACCAAAGGCTATGTCACCTTCACCATCCTTCAATCACATCATTGGGTGGAGGTATGACAACAACAGGAAGGCCCACATCATCATAAGAGTTCAAGGACAGCAAGAAGTCTTCAATTTTCAGAACTTGGACTACTATTAAGGTCTAGATCTAGTCAACATGCCACTTGTCACCCAAGCCAATCAAGACAAGCTGTAATAGAACATAGAGAAGGCAATATACTGCATTCTTGAAAACCAAACACTTGTCTTCTTTGTGTCTGTCTCTTATATTACTTGTGTTCTTAGTGTCACAACTTGGTTACTCCAGTTTACTGTTTGATCAAAGTTTAGTTTATCTCCTCTTTGTGTTGTTGTGTTGTTACTTATACCCTTCAACGATCCTGCATTTGGTATCAGAGCTTTCCAAGCTCTTGATATAAGATCTTACCATCTTAAGATCCCTCACACACATAAATACTAAACTTTTCAAATGGCAGCCATTTCCAAAACTAATATGGAAACTGGAACCATGAACAAGTCCCCACTAATCACTCTTGATGAGTTTGATACCTGGTGTTTAAGAATGGAAAGTTTCATCAGGTCTCTTGATTCAAGAATGTGGGAGTCTATTGAGAATGGACCTTTCATACCTAGCACACCTTCTGCTACTGGTGCTGGTATGATCCCCAAAGATGTGGCTAACTACTCTTATGAAGATAGGAAGAGAGTAGAGATAGACAGAAAAGCCATGACAGCTCTTCAAACTGCCCTTCCAAACTCTGTACACATAGGTTTCAAGAAGTGCAAAACAGCCAAGCAGTTGTGGGATGCACTGAAACTGATGTATGAGGGTTCTTCTGAAGCCAAAGAGAACAAGAAGGATCTCCTGAAGCAGCAGTCTGAAAACTTCACCTTCAAAACAGGTGAGACCATGACTCAGCAGTATTCAGGTAAGTTAAGATTGTGGATACCCTAGTGGATGGAGGTTTTCTCTTGAAAACAAAGACTTTGTAAGGAAGTTCATGTCCTCACTTCCTAGGCAATGGACACACTACTGTGTGGTGATCAAGAAAACTGAAAATCTCAAAACTTTTACTCTAACAGAGTTATATGGGATTCTCAATGGCTACTAGATAAGATGAACATACAAGGTTCATCTGGCAACTCCAACAATCAAATGGGTTCAGCCCTACATGTAGTTGAAAGGGATAACATAGAACCCAAACATCATCTCATATGCTACCCTGACAACTCACCCGAGGGTCCTTTCATCACCTTCCCAGAGACACCAAAGGAGAACTACACTCAAAGAAGCCCATTCCAAGAGACAAGCTCTTCTCAAGCTTTTGTGTCTTCTGATGAAAGCTGTGGCAACTCTCTTTTCACTTTGGAAGGCCTGGATTGTATCCATCCAGATGATCTGGATTATATGGAAATAGTCTAGCAGATGGCTCTTCTCACTCACAGAGCCAAGAAGTTCTACAAGAGGACTGGAAGGAAGTTTCCAAGCAATGCAGCTAGTGGAAAGTTTGGACTGGACAAAGGCAAAGTCAAGTGTTACAACTGTAACTTGATGGGCCACTTTGCTAGAGAGTGTAAGGCACCTAGAACAATGGGGGCCAAACACAATCCAGACCAAACTACACTAACAAAGCTCTCCATAATGAGAAGTCAAAGCAGCAAGCTGCTGTTGCTGTTGAAGAAGGAGGCTTTGACTGGAGCTTTCAGGTGGAAGATGCTTCTCCAAACCAAGCTCTAATGGCACACATAATGAAGCAAAGGTATTTAGTCTCAAAGGTCAGATCATGACCAAGCACTAGTGGAAGTTGCTGTTGAAGAAGGAGGCTTTGACTGGCCCAATCTTCTCTACCCCCAGTGATTCTTTTGAAGAAGATGAGGGAGATCTGAGACTAAAAGTGTGAAAACTATCCAATACATGCACCTATTTAGTCTCAAAGGTCAGTCACGTTGAATCTCAGGTGACTGCCTTACACAATAGGATCAATGATCAGCAACTTGAGATTTCATATCTTAATGAAAAACTAGCTGGGAGACCCTTAAGGAGAGCTCAACCAGGAACACAAAACCTGTGGATGTTATTGACCTATCTTCCAGCTCACCTATGCAAGTGGGTGATGCTACCAAAAAGGGGGAGAAAGTCATTACAGCCACAGAACCTGGCAATTCTTCAGAGTGAATGGACATTGAGGACTCACCATCCTCACTTGCAACTGTGCATTCTCAGCAACCTCCTCTAGTTCACATTGATGTGGATTACACATACTCCTTCATACAGAGTCTATTTGAGGAAGGGATACCAAGGGCTATGTCACCTTCACCATCCTTCAATCACATCATTGGGTGGAGGTATGACAACAACAGGAAGGCCCTCATCATCATAAGAATTCAAGGACAGCAAGAAGTCTTCAATTTATAGAACTTGGACTACTATGAAGGTCTGGATCTAGTCAACATGACACTTGTCAACCCAAGCCAATCAAGACAAGCTGACAGACTGGCTAAAAGAATCCAAGACAGGATCACTGCAGAGTTCAGCTTAAGGAGACTTAGGCAATCAGCCAATGTCATCGGTCAACTAAATGCTGAGGCAAACCCTAAGATTAGCTTCATAGGGGAAACCTTGACTAAAGGCCCAGTGACAAAACCTGAGAGCCTTGTCTCATCATCTCCAATTGCTGCAGAGATCCATATTCCTTCTGAGACACCTACTGGTGAAGGTGCTTCTCAACCTCTCTCTGGCCTGAGTTCAGATGCTGCAACGAACAATGAAGGTCAAAGCACTCTCCACCCTGAGTCACAAAGGTCTGTGAGTGACAAACAAAAATAAGATAACATCTGAGGAGATTGAGGAGGAGGAGAGAAAGAGGAAAAGGAGGCTAAAGGGAGAAAGTTCCTCTGCTGAGTCTCCAAGACTCACAGAGTCTGCAATCAGGGTTGCCCCCAGACAAGATACTCAGAATGATGAGTTAAGGGCAATGAGGATTAACTATCTACAGACTAGGAACTATGACATATATAGTGTCATTTATCTCCCTTTGGATGAATTGAATGAACTGGTTGAGTTGGAAAGGACAAGAGAGAAGAAGGAGGCAGAAGATGTAGAACTCCTAGTACAAGTTAAAGAAGAAAGAAGAAAAAAAAGTCTGTACAAAGGTATGCCTACCCTCTTCCTAGTTCAAGAAAGTCCTGAACAAGAGGATGTGGTTCAACAAGAACCTCAGGTAGATAAGGAAGAAGACAGAATCAAGATGATTAACTACCTGAGTGCCACAGGCGTTTATCAGGCAAATGCACTCCTTCCCTTACCTTATGACTATATTGAGTTTGAGTACTTAAAAAAACTTGAGCTTGACTTAGTCATGGAAAGAAAGACAACAAAGAAGAAGCTAATGGAAGAAGCTACAAAATCAAGAGCAATCATCCAAAAGAGCATGAAGAAGTCTACTGATAGGCAGAGGATGATGAGCTTCTTGAAGCTGTATGGATTCTTCGGAAGGGGACTTGGACCCATGTCTCTATCCACTACGGATGAGCATATCAAGGTAATCAAGTAGAAGATTAAGAGTGGAGAGCTCACTGACTTACACTCCACCCCAAGTCAGTCCCCACCAGAAGTGGAGGTTAAGGTTGAACAACTAGACACAGACAACCCGGACCTCCTACTAATGCTCAGCAAACTTCATCTTCTGATCCACAGCAGGGTCAACCTCCCTCTCCTTCTGAGCCTGAGAGAGTGGAAGTCCCAACTGAGAGAGACAGTGAAGATCAATCTGGTGCTGCAGGCCAGTCTTCTCAGTTAAAATTTAGAAAGAGAAAGAAGAGGATGGCTTCTACACCAAATTCTAAGAAGAAGAAGAAGAAGCCTACATCCCCTTCTGAACCTCAGGATGAAACAGAACAGCCTAAGGATGTGCAGCCAGAGGATGCTCAACCAACTCCAACTTCAGTAGCTCCTCTAGCAACAGGAAGACCCATCTTATCTTTGACATACACCACAAATCCAGAAAGATGGCATGTTATTAGAGATCAAGGCATTGAAGACATTTATACATGGCAAGATATGTTTCAGTTGCCTCTGCTTGTTCTTTTTGACATGAGAAGACACTTTGACAGCCTGAAGGATCCTGATCATCTTATGAAGAAAGAAATGGTGATCATCCTAATGAGGACTGTTAATATTTGAAGTTTTCTAAGTGTTTTGGTAGCATCAGCCTAGGGGGAGTTTGTAGAGATTAATCAAGAGGCTGATGCAACCTAAACATCTTTAGTCTTTCCTGCATGCTGCACAAGTGCGTTGAAGAAGAATGCTTCGGAAGTTTCACATGTGCAATAGAAATACTCTAAATGTGAAATCTTCCGAAGCCAAGACCAATATCTTCCAAAGCCAAACATGAAGTCTTTTGAAGCCTCAAAGACAAAGTCTTCCGAAGCTTCAAGTTCATGAAGACAGATTTCTTCCAAAGACTTTTAGTAACATGCTTTATCTGTTGTACTGTTTCATAAAGCTGGACACCTTTCCGCTTCAACTCTGCCAGTCACCAACTTACATGGTTTGGTGAAAAGGTCCATGCTTTTGGTAACTATACATTAAGGTCTTGAGTCTGTAACTTTCTACTTTATGTACTTTATCCTTTTTGTAATAGATAAGGATGTGAGCTATGGCATGTCATAGTCACAAGTCAAAAGGCAATCTGCCTTTTGAGTCTACAATTGATTTTGTTTGTGTCTAGTCAATTGTATCCAGCTGGCTTTCAAAGTATAGCCGGATGTAGGATGTAGTATAAGTATCTCATGTTCTTGTATCTTTCGAATATGATTTGTAACACATGTAATAGAACATAGAGAAGGCAATTTGTTGCATTCTTGAAAACCAAACACTTGTGTTCTTTGTGTTCTATCTCTTATATTACTTGTGTTCTTAGTGTCACAACTTGGTTAATCCAGTTTACTGTTTGATCAAAGTTTAGTTTATCTCCTCTTTGTGTTGTTGTGTTGTAACTTATACCCTTCAACGATCCTGCATACATGTTCCCTTTCTTGGGGGCTCTAAGAGGATATACTAATAAGGAATGACCACCCCAGGCTTGAGAACAATGCACTCATGCTTAGTAAAGAGCATGTTATGACTCTGATCACAAATTTAGGATACACTTATAAGATTGTACCCAAGCTCCTTGACAAAGTTTACCTTTTCAATGCTGAGCTTACCATTTGTGACCTTGTCCCTTCCAGAAATGTAACAACCTTTATCTCCTCCAAAAGCAATTGGCCCTCCATCAATCCATTCAATGTTCTGGACTAGTGACCTATTGCCTGTCATTTGCCTGGAACAACCTCTATCAATGATCCAGACATTCTTGTTTTTCTTGAGTTGTCCCGGCACAAAGAAAATGTTTAGTTACATTTAGAAACCCAAGCCTTACTTGTCTTGGGCTCTCTAAGAGAAACAGAAGGTAATGCAACAATAATAGATCCTATACTTGTGCTATGAAAATCTTGAGTTGTTGTTGATGTAGAACATCTAGTCACTTGGTCTTTCTTTGACTTCCACACCACCTTTGGAAGTTTAGACTTGACCTTCAACACTTTGGAAGCTTTCGGATGTATTGATGACTAGACCTTCAGAAGATTCTGCAAGCACTGCAGCAGACTTCAGTGCATTGGAAGTATTCCTTCCTTTCGAGACCAATTTTTCTTCCGAAGGCAATTTTCCACTTGCCTTCTTCTTAGTTTTGGAGCTTTTGAAGAAAACTAATTTTCCTTCCGTAGCATGAATCTTCTTGGAACTCTTGGAAGTCTGTAACACTCAGATATTTTAAAAGATGAAAAGGAAAAATAAAAGTAAAGAAAAGAAAGAAATGGAATTTTACCCAAGTTGAGGGTTAAAAGTGAAAAAGGACAAATGGTATATATTATTTTGTACAAAACGTGATATGGCCGCCCATATCACCTTGCACATCAACTTTTCTTGGATGTTAGAGAGAGAGAGAAAATAGAAAATTTCAGATTTTGGGAGATCAACAAGACAAAGGCTGAATTCACCTAAGAATTTGTCATTTTTGCTTGTTCTTGGCTGACCTATGCCTTAGTTATATGCTTATGTGTTTGTGTGTGTGTTCAGGTGTGTGTTTTTGGTGGGTTTCTAGGTGTTTGAACTCAATTGGAAAATGGGTTGAAGAAGTCATACTCAATTGGCATGTGTGAATGTTTTTATTTATGTGGGTTTCATACCCATATGAATGTGTATGTGTGAATGTGCGTGGGTTATCATTCAGGCGGATTATGATGTTACGATGATGCCATGTTTATGATATGATGCTTAGAATGTTAGAAATAAGCTTAAAAGATGTTGAATTGATGAATTGGCACTGAGGATGATGATTCATAGTGAGTGTTGGCTGCCTATGCGCCCAAAATCCCATTCGCCCAAATAGTAACCATTCGCCTAGGAATAGGATAAAACTGACCCAGTGTCCATGCGCATGAGACCCATGCGCCTAAGCACTCATGTGCTTGTATAGTGCTCATGCGCCTAGAAATTTGCCTAGGAGACTAAGTGTTGGTTCATGCGCCCAAATAGTGCCCATGCGCCAAGAACCTTTCCCATACGCCTAAGTGTTCCCCATAGGCCTTGAAGGCCATGCACATGAATAGTGGCCCTACGCTTGAATAGTGCCCATACGCCTAAATAGTGCCCATGCGTATAGGACTTAGAATACTTTTCTAAATTTTGGGGAAAATGTAAAGTGTAGGCTTCGACTTGGGATGTTCGCGAGGGTTATGTAAGTTGAATTTATGATGTCATATGTGATGTGATGATGATGTTATGTATGGTTATGGTTATGGTTATGTTATGTTCCTTATTATGTATATTTATTTTCCGTGGCTTTACGTGGTATAATTAAGAAAATAAATGGAAAGTATTATGTAACGTAAAGTGGAATGTAATGTAAAGAGGAATGTAAAGAATGAAGGAATGCATGCGTTAATGAACGAATGAGAGTAATGAAAAGTCTTGCAAGTAATTTACGAAGGTTCACACCCAATGAAGGGTGTTACCTCAACTGTGTGCGGGTTAGCTACCCCCAAAGGATGCACACTGGAGTCTAATATTTATGATTGACCATATGTATGGACCCATGCTGCTTACCCTAGTACTATGGTCAGGCTACCGGGCACAATGTACGAGAGTCTATTTATAGATTTTGGCCCAGTACCCGCTTTATGCATGATGGTGGGGTACAGCGCATGGCGTTGGTCCAGAATGAAAGATGAATGATAATGATGAGTGTACTTTCCCCAAGCCCAAGGGTCAGCTTTGTGCATGTAAGGAATACGTGTTAAGGCTGATGCAACTCAAACACTTAAAGTCTCCTGCATGCATGCACAAGTACATTGAAGAAGAATGCTTCGGAAGTTTCACACATACAACATAAATATTCTAAGTGTGAAATCTTTTGAAGCCAAGACCAATATCTTCTGAAGCCAAAGATGAAGTCTTCCGAAGCTTCAAAGACAAAGTCTTCCAAAGCCAACAATTGAAGACAGATTTCTTCCAAAGACTTTTAGTATACATGCTTTGTCTGATGTACTACTTTACATAAAGCTGGACCCCTTTCTGCTCCAACTCTGTAAAGTGACCAACTTGCATGAGTTGGTGAAAAGGTCCATGCTTTTAGTAACTGTACATTGAGGTCTTAAGTCTGTAACTTTCTACTCATGTATTTTATCCTTTTTGTAATATATTAGGATGTGAGCTATGGCATGTCATAGTCACAAGTCTAAAGGCAATCTGCCTTTTGACTCTACAATTAATTTTGTTATATGTCTAGTCAATTGTATCCAGCTGGCCTTCAAAGTATGGCCAGCTGTAGGATGTAATATATGTATCTCAAGAACATGTAACTTTCATTTATGCTTTGTAACACTTGTAATAGAACTTAAGAAGGCAATATACTACAATCATGAAAACCATCTCCTTATGTATTTTGCTATCTTGTTCTGTCTCTTATTCACTTGTGTTCTTAGTACCATCTCTTGTGGTTAATCCAGTTTCATTGTTTGATTAGTCAAGTTAATCTCCTCATTATGTTGTTGTGTTGTAAGTGACCACTCTTCACAGGTCCTGCATTTGCTATTAGAGCATCCATGCTCTTGATATAAGATTTCACCATCTTTAAATCCCTCACACACACAAAATACTTAACTTTTCAAATGGTAACCATTTCCAAAAATGATATGGAAACTGGAACCATGAACAAGTCCCCACTAATCACTCTTGATTACTTTAACACCTGGTACCAAAGAATGGAAGGTTTCATCCGGTCTCTAGATTCAAGAATGTGGGATTCTGTTGAAAATGGACCTTACATACCAAGCACCCCCTCTGCTACTAGTGGTGGTATGATTCCCAAGGCTATGGCTAACTACTCAGATGAAGATAGAAAGAGAGTAGAGATTGACCAGAAAGCCATGGTAGCCCTTCAGAATGTTCTTCCAAACTCTGTGTACAGAGGTTTTAAGAAATGCAAAATAGCTAAGCAGCTGTAGGATGCATTGAAACTGATGTATGAGGGTCCTCTGAAGCAAAGGAGAACAAGAAGGATCTCCTGAAGCAGCAATTTGAAAACTTCACCCTTAAAGCAGGTGAGACCGTGACTCAACAATACTTCAGGGATGTTGAGATTGTGGATACCCTTATGGATGGAGGAATTGCTCTTGAAAACAGAGACATTGTAAAGAAGTTCATGTTCTCACTTCCTAGGCGACGGACACACTACTGTGTGGTTTTCAAGAGAATTGAGAATCTAAATACTCTCACTCTAATAAAGTTATATGGGTTTCTCAGTGGCTACTAGATGGAGATGAACATGCAACGTTCATCTGGAAACTCCAACAACCAAATGGGTTATGCCCTTCTGAGGTTGAAAGGGATAGCATAGAACCCCAACATCATCTCTTATGATACCCTGAAAACTCATAAAAAGGTCCTTTAAACACCTTCCCTGAGACACCAAGGGAGAACTACACTCAAGGAAGCCCATTCCAAGAGACAAGTTCTTCTCAAGCCTTTGTGTCTTTTGATGAAAGTTGTGGCAGCTCTCTTTTCACCCTAAAGATCTGGACTGTATCCATTCAGATGATCTAGAATATATGGAAAGAGTCCAGTAGATGGCTATTCTCACTCACAGAGCAAAGAAGTTCTACTAGCGGATTGGAAGGAAGTTCCCCAGCAATGCAACCAATGGAAAGTTTGGCTAGACAAAAACAAAGTCAAGTGTTACAACTGTAACTTGATGGCCACTTTGCTAGGGAGTGTAAGCCACCAAGAACAAGTGGTGGCCAAGCACAATCCAGATCAAACTACACTGACAAGGCTACCCAGAATGAGAAGCCAAAGCAGCAAGCGGCAGTTACTATTGAAGAAGGAGGCTTTGACTGGAGCTTTTAGGTTGAAGATGCTTCTCCAAACCAAGCACTAATGGCAGATTATGATGAAGCCAAGGTATTGGAAATTCTCTGTACCCCTGAATGTATTGCTAAAGTCAACAAATACATGTCCTACAACTTAGAAATGAGATCTGATCTTGAGTCCTTAACATTTTAAAAGCTGATTTTAGAAATTCTGAAATGTTCAAAATCTTCAATAATGAAGTAGAAAATCTACTCTACATAACTATCTATGTTCTTCCTTCTGATAAAGGAGAAACTGAACCCTATTTGGATATGGTTCAATTTATTATGGCTATGAGCTTACCATCTTTATCATTTTGGGTTTTCGCATTGCTCTTTAAGGCTCATATTATGAATATGACCCGACCAAGAAAGTGTAGATTAGTTGAATATCCTAGAGACTGTATAGGATACTGTTTCTTCGACTCAAGAAAGCAAAAGTATTCATTGCTTGAAGGGCTAAGTTCATGGAAACTGAGTTCCTTATCGAAGGAACGATATATAGAACTGTGGAACTTGATAAGGATCAAGATCCACAAGCCGATACACTTATGGTTGACACTAGCTATCAACAAGAGGTTGTTGATGATAATCAATAGGTTGATCAATAGACACAAAACATTCACAAATCTGGTAGAGTTAGTATTCCATCTAAGAGATATGGATATTCCAAGAATGGATGCTATGTGGTTGACCCCTGTAGGCTAACCATATACCAAGATGCTATATCCAATTTGGATTAGGACAAATGGCTAGAAGCCATGAACGTAAGGATGCAATCCATGTATAACAATGATGTTTGGGAATTGGTTGACCCTCCACTTAACTCCAAACCGGTTGGATACAAGTGGGTTTTCAAGATGAAAACAGATATACATGGAGACTTGAATACTTATAAGTCAAGACTTATAGCATAAGGTATCCATCAAACTCAATTGGTTGATTATGATGAAACTCTTACGCCCGTGGCAATGCTAAAGTTGATTAGGATATTATGTGCCATAACTGCATATTCTGAATATGAGTTTTGGCAAATGGATGTCAAAACCGCTTTTCTTAATGAACATCTCGAAGAGATTGTCCATATAGTTCAGCATGATGGTTTTGTCGATCCATGACATCCTAATAAAGTATATAAGTTAAAGTGATCAATCTGTGGATTGAAACGAGCATCGAGAAGGTTGTGTATATAAGAATGCCAGTGGGAGCCTAGATACATTTTTTGGAATTGTATGTTGATGACATACTACTATTTGGAAATAATATTCCAACCTTGGATGGTGTTAAAACCTAGCTTGGAAGATGTTTTTCATATAAGATCTCGTTTAAGCCACCCATATTTTGGAATAAGGATCTATAAGGATAGATCGAGGTGGTTGATTGGGTTAAACCAAAGTGCATATATTGATAAAATCTTGAAAAGGTTCAATATGGAAAACTCTTAGAAAGGTATGGTACCTATTCAAAGAGGGACAATATTGACTACGTCTCAATGTCTAAGCTCATAGGATGAGCAAAATCAAATGAAGGATATCCCATACGCATCTGCTATAGGATCCATCATTTGTGTGATGATATGCACTCGACCAGACGAGTCATGCTTATTAAGTATGACAAAGTAGATACCAATAGAAATAACCATTGGATGGTTGTTAAAAGTATATTGAAATACCTTAGTAGGACTAAGGATATGTTTCTAAATATGGATCTGTTAAAGAGGAAGTCGTTGTAAAGGGTTACACGGATGCAGGCTTCCAAAACTGATCGAGATGATTCTCGATCACAATCGGGGTATACTTCCATTATGAATGGAGGAGAAGTGTCCTTGAAAGGTTCAAAGAATGACACGGTAGCATTGTTCACTACAAAATCCGAATACATAGCCGCTTCATTGGCAGCTTGGGAAGCTGCATGGATAAGTTTGTCCATTGCTTATCTAGGGGTGGTCTCTACCATTCAAGACCCCTAGAAATCATTGGTAATTACATGGGTGTGATTGCTCAAATCAAGGAACCCCGTACTCATCAAAAGACTAAACACCTTGAGCGAAGATTCAACATCATAAGGGATGGAGTTGAAAAAGGGTAAAGATATGTATTCATAAAGTTCGTAAAGATCAAAACATTACGGATCCACTAACGAAACTCCTTGTGAGGGCAAAGTATGAGGGTCATACTTGTGCCTTAGGACTTCGATATTCTAGTTTTTTGGAATTGATCTATTTAGCATATAAAATATGGAACAATTGCAATATTTAACTCTTTTATTTATTTGAGTTATGTTCCTTTTAGCATGTTTACATCCATGAATATGTTGATTATTCTAAATGTCCGTAGTCGGTCATATTTGTGGGAACAAATATGAATGTAAGACTATTATGAACATGGATTGGTAGATATTCATAAGGTATGAATGTAGAGCAATTGGTTGCTACCCAGGTTCATAGATATTTGTGGGATGCAAATATTAGACTGACCCGCGTCTCAAATTTTACTACATAGAATCTCTTTGATTGATCGTAAGTAATTTTGAGTAAAGGCGAATATCATTTAGTAGCCTCAGACCTGAGATGCATATTGGGTTTTGATATTCACCAAATGTTATACCTTGACTTAGTTCTTCACTGTTCTGAAATAATGGATAGTGCATAAGGCTATGTTCAGGTGTGACACAAGGTGATTGTGAGAAACATATGCAGTCAATATGGGATTTGTTCCTCTTATTCGTTGAGAGCAAGTTGTCCAGGGCCTAATTAAGTTAATCAACAAGGAATGATCATTCTGTGTCATTGGATTTAACAGGACACCTGTAACAAAAGGATAGATGATCGATTCACCTAAATCATTTCAATCAACCAAGTGGTATCAGAGCTTTGACTCTTGATTACGTGTTGATTTAATCAAGATTGCATAAAAGTTTGTGTTTTTGCACTAAAAACGCAATCTTGGCATCAAAAGTGATCTTGGAAGTTCCCTGCTCATCGAAGTTTGGTTTCTACGGACTTAGGCGATTAGAACTTGTGAAATTTCGAATCTTTACGGTTGAAACCCGTCCAACCTAGAAATATTAGCAAAACAGCAGCTTCAGTCGCACGAGTGACTCATTCGCACGACTGGACTCCATTCGCATTGCTCATACGCACGATTGGACATAGTCGCACCCTCATTTGGCCGACTGAACCGTTCATTCGCATATCTCATACGCACCAGATTCATTCGCACGACTGAACCAATCGCCCAGTTCAGCCGCACGATTGAACCAGTCGTAGAGTTTATACGCACGATTAGATCATTCGCATCCTTCAGTCACATCAGTGAAAGTCTGTTTGATTAGATTATAAGTCTATTAGTCATGGAAGATCAGATGTTAGCCTTTACTGTTGGGAAGGACTCAAGGATACAGAACCTGCTGTTGCTTGAGAGTGAGGTGGGGAATCACAATAAACCACCAAAGCTGTTGACTTTAGATGAGTTTCCCTACTAGAAACAACGTTTTGAGATCTACATTAATGGAGTAGATCCTAATCTGTGGGAAGCCATTGAGATCGGTTATAGTACACCGGTGGGAGCTGATGGAGTTAAGCTAACGTTAAGCGGGATGATAGAGGCACAGAAAGTAAAGTACAGTGCAGAGAAAAGAGTTTATTCATTGATCACTCAGTCTATCCCCAAAGACATATTCCACCAGTATTCAGAGAACAAGCAGTCCAAGAAATTGTGGGATGAGCTACAGAAGAGATATGATGGGAATGCGTCATTGAAGGCAATCAAGGCAAAGGAGTTAAAGAAGGAATTCAATAACTTCTCATCAATTGGTAATGAAAGTTTAGACGAAGTCATAGACAGATTCTACCACTTGATGAGCGAATTGCATACACATGGAGTGGCTACTACCATGGAAGAGAAAGTAAGCCACTTCGCAGACGGATTGCCTGATAAGTGGGCTACATTCGTGTCTAACCTGAGACAGAATGGAATGCTTGTAAAGCTGGATATAAATGACTTCATTCTTAAGTTGCGAGAAGAAGCACTAAAGATGAAGTATAGAGCTCAGAAGTCTTCGTACACACAAAATCCAGCTTTATACAATGCCACGCCTCAAGCTAAGACATCTGGATCACCACTCCAGACTGCTTTTGTGTCTAGCTCGTCAGGTCCTTCACATGCTTCTCCTTCTAGATCAGACACGTCTGGTCATCATGTACCCATTATATTGGATCAGAAGCAAGTGCTACCAAACTGAAGATCGAGAACCTCGGTAATGTGACCGTAGAAGTAGCTCGAGAGCATATGGATCTTTTAGCAGCAGTGGTTCATTCATATGATGGACTTGTTGCCGGGAAGATTGGAAACTGCCATCTGGCAGATGAGGACTACGAGCAGGTGGATGAAATGGAGCTTGAGAGAATGGATATAATGTGGGCCTTAGCAAGTGCTGTCAGGAGGGCGAAGAAGTTTGTGAAAAAGACTGGACAGAACTTGGTTGCTACTAAGGATACCACCTTTGGCTTCGACAAGAGTAAAGTGACCTGCTTTAACTGTGGTGAGAAGGGGCACTTCAAAAGAGAATGTGTCAAGCCAAAGAGGACGGGTAATTGGAACTAGTTCTCTTCCTTTACTCGCCAAGACAAGTAAGCCTCCAGTTCTACTTCATCAAACAAGGATCCAAAAGCCTTGACTGCTCATGATGATGAAGGACAGGATTGGAGTTTTAGGTTTGTCTCACCAGGAGAATCTAACATTGCAGTGTTGAGGATATTGATGATGATTCTGCGAGTGATGGTGATCTAGTAGTTGAGATAGCAATGTCACATAGTGAAGAAACAACTGCAGCCGAGGTCAGTTACAAGCCAAATGAGGAAGTTTCCACGTCAGAGACAGAAAAGTCAGAATCACCAGAACCAGAAACATCTGATGCTGCACTGATGGCAAACTCTTCTGAACCAACTCAGGTAAGTACCACTGACCAATTTTTTAATAATCATGCTTGTTCTGATTGTGATACTTTTAGGAATAGCATAGATGAAAAATTTGCTAGGTTATTAGATCATAATGATAACTTAGTAAAAGATTTACGTCTGTGCACTGAGGCTAATAGAGTACTAAAACAAAATGAGCATAGTTATAAAGAAAAAATAGACCTATTGACTAAACAACTTATGGAAACCGAAGTAGTGGCCTTTAACCAAGCAAATGACATTAGGTACTATCTAAACTCCCTAGAAGACACTAAGAAACAAAAGGCAGTTCTAGAAGTAGAAGTAAATTCACTAAAACTGCATAGTTGGACTAGTTTGTCGCACTAGTCCAACACTTAGTAAAAGAAAGGAACAACAGGGAGGGACTGGGCTACAAAGTGGTTCCACCACCACCTGAGACCTTGATGAACACTAAGTCTAGACCTTTAAGTAGTAATCCCATCAAGGATCATGTAGTGACTACTCCTCTTGTGAGTGATCCAGATTCCCTATGTTCATCTACTGACACTGGAAACAAACAAAAGGAGACCACTTGCAGAGGGAAAATTGCCTTGTGTTAATCTGGAAAAGAAGTTTGAAAAGGTTAACTTAACTTCAAGTTCTAACAATGTCAAATCAGAACCTAAAAGGACTTCAAATGTTACTTTCTCACATGCTTCAAGTCAAAAACCAGTTAACCAAAAAGTGGAACATGTTAAACAGGTTAAAACAATAAATTTTGTTAAACCAGAGAAAACATCAAACATACAAGAGTCAAACCTAAAGTGATTGATGTTACTAGAGTGTCACGCACCTCTCCACAAAGAAAGTTTAATCATAAAGTTTATAGCTGAGCGTGCTACAACTGTGGAGAATATGGACACATTGCTTCCTACTGTACTTATCATCAGACACCTAGGAAGAAGATTGAATTTCAGGACTCAAAACCTAAGTCTTCTAAGAGGAGCTCTTTAACTCCACCTAGAAGAGCTAGTGAACCTAAAGCCCAACTTGCAAGCCAGACGACTGTTTATCATAAACAGGCATTGCACAAATCTGGCTTATGGAAAGAAAAGTCAACCTACGTGTCTGATACTGATGACAAGAAGGAACCTGAGCTACCCTCACCCTCTAAGGGTCAATGGGTGGAGTTTATGATGTGTGATGCCTCTGGGAAACCCAAGACAGTCAAAGCTTGGGTTCCTAACCTAAACTAATTCATTTACTTTGTATGTGCAGGGTGTTCGATACAGTGCTGAGACTAACACGTGGATTATAGACAGCGGAGCATCCAGGCACATGACAGGAAATAGAGCCCTTTTATCTAACGTCAAACAAATAAAAGGAGGGCATGTTTCCTTTGCAGGAAACAAAGGAGGCTATATCACAGCTCAGGAGAAGTGGGAAATTAGAAAGTAAAGTTTGATAAGGTGAACTACGTTCAACAACTTCAGAACAACTTACTTTCTGTTTCCCAAATCTGTGATAAAGGATTTAAAGTCATCTTCGACAACAAGAAGTGTTACGTGCCGAAGAAAGAATATAGGATCCCAGAGGACCAAGTTCTAATGTCTGCTTCAAGATATAAAGACCTTTATGTCTTGGATCTGTCAACAGCTGCTACAACGGATCATGAGGTTCAGTGCTTTCTATCTAAAGCTACTGAGAAGGACTCAATCTCTTGGCATAGGGGAATGGGACACATTAGTCAAAGGAAGATGAATCATTTGATTCGGAAGGATTTAGTGAGAGGAGTAAATGTCAAGAACTTCCAACTTCCTGACTTTTGTGTAGCTTGCAAGAAAGGCAAACAGACAAAGAAGTCTCATAAAGAAAAGAAAGTTCATTCAATAGAACTTCCTCTTGAGCTTCTTCACATGGATCTGTTTGGTCCAGTTAGTACAAGGAGCATTGAAGGCGACGTGTACTGTTTTGTGGTCACCGATGACTACTCAAGGTTCACTTGGGTAATGTTTTTGAAATCCAAATCAGAAACTTTGGAGACATTCAAGGAATTAATAACCACACTGGAATCTCTCTACAAGCTCAAAGTTAGACAAATACACTCAGACAACGGGACAGAATTCAAGAATCAAGGGATGGAGGCATACTGCAAGGAAAAGGGAATTGTGCATCAATTCACTTCTGCTTACACACCTCAGATGAATGGCGTTGCTGAGAGAAAGAACAGGAGTTTGATAGAGACAGCAAGGACTATGCTGGCAGACTCGAAACTGCCTATCCAATTCTGGAATGAGGCAGTGGCAAATGCGTGTTATACACTGAATCGAGTCCTAATAGTCAAGCGCCACAGAAAGACATGTTATGAGCTACTACAAAGACGCAAACCAAATTGGAGTATCTTGAACCTTTTGGCGCGCCGTGTACACTTTTGAAGAAGACACAAGAAGGCAAATTCAGCGAGAAGGCAGATGAAGGAATTTTTCTAGGATACAACATACCGAACAAGCGAGTTACAATAATTCAACGGGTCTTGTAGAAGTGTGGTGTAATATCGACGTTCAGAGATATACCACACCACCTACAAGCAAAGGACCTGCATACTTCTTCGATTATGATGGATTCTTCAAGTCCTTCAACATCCCTCTCTCTCCTCGGATGATGAGTTAGCTACTAGGATGATGTATGATATTCTAAATACACCATCTAGCACACAGGGAGAATCATCTACTCAGTCAGAGGGGGTAGTCGATGACAGTGACTCCTCCTCTGAAGATGAAACTGAAGCAGATGACCAGAACAGTCGGAGGAACAGGTTCCAGTTACTGAAAGTCCACAAGCTTCCATGAGTGATGCACCTTCGACTTCGGAACCTCAAACTCCACCTTCCTCAGATGCAGAACAAAATGTTCACAATCTTGGTTCGGAGGTGGCTGTGCCTACTACTCCAGGATCACGACTAAACGTCTATCATCCCCTTGACAATGTTATTGGGGATGTCCGATCAGGAGTACAAACCCGAAATCAGCTATACTCAGCTGATTACGCCTCAGTTAAGGAGAAAGATTACATTCATGATGGTGCTTATCGATGTTTTGTTTCGCAGGTTGAGCCAAAATATGTCAGTGAAGCACTAAATGATGAGGCGTGGGTGAGTGCCATGCAAGAAGAACTTCTGCAGTTTAAGAAGTTAGGTGTATGGACTCTGGTTGATAGACCTAAAGGTGCTAAAGTCATTGGCACCAAATGGGTACTAAAATGCAAGAAGGATGACCAAGGAGTCATTATCAGGAACAAAGCTCGACTGGTGGTTCAAGTTTTTCGCCAAGTCGAGGGAATTGACTATAATGAGGTGTTTGCACCCGTGGCAAGGATGGAAGCTATTCGTATCTTCCTTGCCTATGCATCGTACATGAAGACTAAAGTCTACCAATTAGATGTGAAGAGTGCATTCCTTAATGGGGAAATCAGGGAAACAGTCTATGTAAGTCAACCCGAGGGATTTGAAGACCCTTATCATCGGGATAGAGTTTACAAGCTCGACAAAGCTTTATATGGGCTTCATCAAGCTCCTCGAGCTTGGTATGAGAAACTCTCGACTCATCTTGTGAAACACGGCTTTCGCAGGGGAGTCACTGACTGTACACTGTTTATTAAAGAAAAGGATGGCGACCTACTGCTTGTAAAGATATATGTTGATGACATAATCTTCGGGTCAAAGAACGAAGAGTTATGCAAAGAGTTTGAAGCAGTGATGAAGAAAGAGTTTGAGATGAGTGCTATGGGGGAGATGAAGTTCTTTCTCGGGTTACAGGTGGATCAAACACCTAATGGGATCTTTCTACATCAGACCAACTATGTAGGAGACATTCTCAGTCGCTTTGACATGGAGAATGCTTCTGCTGCTGGGACTCCACTTGCTACGAATCATGATGATATAGCACTGATGAGAATGGAGATCTTATAGATGTCACTATGTACCGAGGAATGATTGGATCCCTCATGTATCTCACTGCCTCAAGACCTGATATCATGTATGCGACATGTTTATGTTCTAGATATCAGGCTAAACCTAAGGTCAATCATCTGATCGGGGTCAAAAGGATTTTTCGCTATCTAAAGGGTACACCCACACTAGGGTTGTGGTATCCTCATGATGATGATTTTGAGCTCGCGGCGTATAGTGACTCGGACTACAGAGGCTGCAAGATGAACTACAAGTCTACATCAGCGGGGTGTCAATTCTTTGGGAGAAGATTAGTTACCTGGCAGTGTAAGAAGCAGACATCGGTTGCATTGTCAACTGTGAAGCCGAATATGTGCTGCTGCAAGTTGCTGTTCTCAAATCATTTGGATTCAACAGCAAATGCGGGATTACAGTTTAAAATTCTCATCTACTCCTATTTTTGTTGATAACTCTGCTGCAATTGCAGTAACTAAAATCCGGTTCAACATCCTAAGACCAAACACATCGGTATTAAATACACTTCATAAGAGACTGTTTTGAAAAGAACTTAATTGATGTGGTTAAAATTAATACTGATTTTCAACGTGCTGACCTCTATACTAAAGCCTTTGATAAACCACGTTTTCAATATTTGCTAGAGGTCAACGGCATTAAAAAGAAAAGTGAGGTAATTCCTGATGATAATAATGTGTAGTCCGATGTAGTTTAGTTAAAGTTTATTTTATTTTATGTTATCTGTTTTATTTTCGTCTGTTATATTTAAACTCATGTTATTTTGCTGTTTATTAAAATCCAAAAATAATTAAACCAGAAATGATTTTAGTATTTTAGGGGGAGAATATGTCAGCAAGTTAACATTAACAAAAATAAAATAAAATCAAATGAGGGAGAAGGGGTAACTAGCTGAAATAAGGTAGATTGTGTCTGTGATACCGATTCAATACCTTTGGAACATGATAGTACACAGGAACAAATCAAGAGGGACTTTAAAAATTTAAGTTTTGAAAAGATGCAAAAGTTCAAAGTATACGTCTGTGTAGTCTAAGCCATATAAAAAGGGAAGATGATAGAAAGTTGGCAACTCCTAAGGTGACACAAAGAAAGTAGACTTAGAGGCTGCTAGACCACAAATGATATGTTGGTAGATTCAACACAATAGACAATTAGACCTGATTGGTGATCTCAAGATCAAACTAAGTTGTTCAACTAACTGTGGGCTTCCATCTTATCATTGGTTAACACAATCAAATATATTCCAATAAGGGGTAATGAGCATTTAAATGCCACAAACGTGTGCGGATGACCATAATTAGAGCAAAGCAAGAAAAAATGAAAGACAAATGCAATAAAGCTAAAGACTTATGTTGTTGGTGCATATTGTGTAAAATAAAATAAGCTGCTCTAACAAGGAGATAGGTTGTGTGCCTCTCTGCTGTGCGATGGCACTGACCTGAGGATAAGCGTAACCTAGATATTCTAGAATTCATTGTTGTTTGCTGCCTCTCTGCTATGCGATGGCACCAACCTGAGGACAGCCTTCTCTTTGAAAGCTCTAAGAATAGTCTCTTCATGTAATAATACCCGTAGACCGCTCAAAAACCTCTGAGGAATGTTGATTACCATATAAGTGTGGGATCCACAAATGTTAGCTGAAATAATTAAACCTAAATCAGTCACCAGTCTGCATCAAAAGTCTGTGTATGGATTTAAGTGGACAAACATTGACAATCATTGTGGCTGCAGTTCTTGATAGTTCAAATCAATGGTAATCTAAGAGTTCCAGTATGATTCCCTAAAGCTGCTGATGACTCTGGATAACACCAAGAATTGAGCATCGAAAGATTTTGATAACAAGTCCCAAATGATTTGATGTTCCTGTATGATTCCAAAATGAATTGGTCCAGATATGATCAATCTAAGTTGAAGCTGTCTACTCCAAAACCAATCCTGTAGATTTCCATCTTAGGGTTTTATCTCTCACAAAAAGTCCAAAAATAAACTTTATTTGTGTAGTTAGTTTAAGTTTCTATGTTAATCTTTTAATTTGTGTGTCTGTCAGACTACATCAGGGAATTCAGAAGGGAATTAACTTACCTAAAAGGGTCATGTCTGAGATGGCCACATGTTTTTCAAAGTTTAAAAAGTCACGTCTGAAGTGACTGAATTGGTTAAGAGCTTATAATGTTCTTATCAAAAGTGAAAAGGGTCTTAATAGTAAAATGTTCAAAATGACTGTAAACTCACTAAGTGTGACCCATTCGCACGAGTGGATCATGGTTATGGACCAACTATGCGAATGGCTTCCAATCAGCCGAATGGACATGAGAATGATCCATTCGACCGAATAGAAGGGGGAGAATGAAACAGTAGACCGACTGAGGCTCAGTCGGTCAACTAAAGATGCGAATGAAGGAGACCGAATGAGGCAGTCGACCGGCTGAGACTCAGTCGGCCGACTGAATGCGATTGACTAGGCCAATCGTACGACTGAGACTCAGTCGCCGATTGAACTGAGCGAATGAGGCCAGTCGGCCGATTGAACCTAGGTTCAGTATTTAAGGGCCTCAGTCGATCGCAGTCCTCATCACACCCAAATCGCACTCAAATCGCACTCTTCCTGTTACTCTGTCAAAATTGCTACAGATCCTGATTTACATTGCTATTAAGTTTCTTACATTCGAGTGACGATTTACAGGTACATTACTCTTTGAATCTTACCAAAATCGGTAGATTACCGAACCTACAATAGAGACACTCGATTGAATCAAGAACCGAACTGTGAAATGACCTAATCACCTATGTAAATTAAGCAAAATGTTAAAATTGAGTTTAATAGGTTATTAGTGACAAGTAGACGAGGCTAATGGACCATTAAACACTGTTAAATGACTTAAATTGGTCAAGATTCGACCCACGGGCGATCGAACAGTGGGGCAAGCGACTGGTCGTTCGAATGAACTCCAATCGCACGATTGAACCTTACGATTGGTCATTCGGCCGAATGAACCACCGAATGAGTCCAGTCGTCCGATTGAACTCAATCGCAAGTCTCAATCAGCGATTGAACTCAATCGCATGTCTCAATCAGCGATTGAACTCAATCGCATGTCTCAATTAACCGAATGAACTCAGTCGTACTTAAGAACAACCGAATGAATCCACAGTCGCATGATTCATTCGCATGAATGAATCAGAATGGAAGTGAAACACTACACTTAGAACTGAATTCCAATATTATGTACTAATGATCAGGGTTTTGTGTTTCCAGAAAAATGGCTGACCGATGGTCTCTTAATCCAAAGGACAACATATGTTCCCATTTGGACCACACGACTCGGAACGGGGCCAATTCTCCGATATTATAGCCTTCCTCAACGCTCACGGATACATAAGGCTATATCCACGCGTGCACGCCTTACAAATCACTACACCAGGCATTCTGGGAGAATGCCTCAGTGGATCGCTCTAGTGAGCCATACAGCATCAGAAGCACCATTTTGGGTCAAGCTATCGACATGACCGCTACTGACATCCAAAGAATCCTTGAGTTTGGGGATGACTCTACTCACCCCACTAAGTTACATCCTTTGACAGTGAGAGGGTGTTTCCTCCGAATCAAGTATGCGGGGGACATTAACTCGGGGGTGCTAAATAAGAGCAACCTGTGCCCACAATACAAATATCTGGCACATGTGATTCTTAAGTGCATCGCTTCGAGAAGGGGTGGTTTCGATGATCTATCAGATCAGATACAGAATGCCTTCGTGGCTCTGGTGCTGAACCACCCTTTCAGCTTCTTTAATATGATCTTTGCTTATTTGGTAGAGAACATTGAAACAAAAGGGAAAGAAGGTTTTTGTATGTATCCAAGATTTCTTCAGATGATATTCAATGAGAAGCTGCCTCAGCTCCCCAAGGAAAGTCATGATGCAGTGACTTTGGAACTTATGGATGACACTACTTTGGGTAGGATGGTGGTGTACCGGGGCAAGCAAGTTAAGCCCCAGGCAAAGAGGCTGATTGGCCATTTAGCAGATGAAAGTTATGTGGCACCGGGGAGACGCCAATGGCGTCACGAGGACAGTGACTCCGACGTGGAGCCAATTGTCCTACCTACTGATGATTCAGATGATGACGACAGTGGGGGTGCCGGAGACAATATGCCTATTCCACAGAGCGGCACTACGTCTGATGTCGTGCCTCCAGCATACGCCCCGGCTGCAGAAGTTACCGAATCAGCTGGGTTTCATCACGATTTTGTCCTTGAGACAGAAGAAGAAGAAGAAGAGTCTGATGAGGAGCCCCTCACCAGGACTGTGGGAAGTAAAGTGGTTCCCACAGTACATGGGCTTCGGGTGGTTGGTGAGCACCCAAGAGACTCTGGAGCGACAGAGACCGACCCGACCTATGTTCCAGGGTCAATCGGCAGGGTCGGAGGGGGAGCATCCACCTTGAAGGGAAGGAGGAGAAAACGGATGGCTCAACCCCATGGGCAGAAACCTAAGAAGAAGCGGCGGTTGACATTCATCACTACTACCTCAGCCACTACCACCACTACCACCTCTTCAGACACCATCCACCACCATAGCCACCACAGCCCCACAGCAACCGCAGACACCACCAGACCGACCACACAAGACAGATCCCAGCCACCACTACATCATTCACCCCACACTCACCACCACTATCATCCCGACCTGACCTGATATTCACCACGGCCACCACCACACAACTAGCCACCAAACCGAGCCCTCAGCCTATCCCTCATTCACCTACAGATCGCCTCTACCTACAGTCACGGTAGAAGAACAGTTGTCGGCACTAAACAGAATGGTAATGCGTTTGCTGGTTATCGATGAGGAAAAGGCCTCCCAAATCCGCCAGCTTACTGACCTGACTGCTGCACAATCTCACCAAATCGCAGAGCAGGCTCAAGTGATAGAAAGGCAGGCCCGACAGATGACTGCCCAGAGCAACGAGATAGCCATTCTCCAAGCTCAAAGCGTCACCTCAGGGAAGAAAATAGAGGAGTTGGAAAAGGCTAAAAAGACCATTTTGCTAAAGCTGAAAGGATCAAAGGAGGAGCCTTTAAAGATAAGGGATGGGGACAGAAATGATGATGATAATGAAGATGATGAAGACGATGATGATAATGAGAGTGAAACTGATAAAGAGAAAACCGAAGAATGGCATGAAGATGAAGACACTGACGGAGGAGAAGCAGCTGACTCTGTCTTAGCTCCAGGGCAAGAGAAAAGATCAAAGAACAGACAAGATCAGTCAACTTCTGCTTCGCACCTTCACGTGATGAGCCGAGTATTCAGGATAAAAGTAAATAGTAGATGTTTATGTATTTATTTACTTTTGTATTCTGTATTGAAAAACCATGTATTAAATGTTTATATTAAGTTAATGCATTTCATTTGATAAATTACTAATGATTTGAGTGTGAAATGTGTAAATCAAACAGATCCAAAGTACAAAAGAGATGAGTTTGATATTGATGAAAAGAGATGAGTATTTATTTCAAGCTCAATCCTGATGAAATAGTGAAAGATGCTCCAACATGTAATGCTACCTGTGATGACGAGCTAAATGACATTGATGAAATAGAGATAGAAGATATCACTGCAGAGCACTATCCTTAGTATGCTGACAATGAGGGTAATGTGGTTCCCAATTTGGTTGAATTCCTTGTCGGTGATACATTTGAGATGTTAGACAAAATGGAGCAAGAGTCAGAGAAGACAGAGGGAATGGCTCAAGCTGCAAAGGATGATGTTGATATCCGTAAGGCTGAATGGGCTGAATGTTTTAAAGAAGTTAGAGCCCAACGTGCTGCACCGAAGAGGGATGCCTACACCAAGCTCTATAGCGTCAAGAAACATCTTAAGGTGTCAGGCAGGACTATAGCATGGGCATATTTTGATGATCTTAACTTTTATGCCGTTAAGAGGGAGAAGGACATAGAGTACTTTAGATTTCCACATGATCTAAAGACTCTACCAGGTTTTGAGCTCAACCAGCTGGCCAAATTGAAGCTGTTGTATGCTGACCGAGAGAAAGATGTCAGGCTGGTTTGAGGCTGCCCTAAAGAAAGAGTACCACACCAGGTGGATTAACTTCAGACCTCAATAACCTACAAGGTATATTAGAAGGTCTGAGATGGATGCCATTACTGGAAAACCAAAGATTGTGTTGAAGTGGAATCCTCCGCGCACAATGTCAAGAATCACACTTCGGGAAATGACAAAGGATTTCACACCACACTTTAGGTGGTGGTACTACGATTGGAGAACAGCAGAAGCGGTCATAGTCCTAGATAAAGAGGGCCAAATGGATACAATCAGAGTATTCGATCCAATGTGGCTTACCAACTTGTCGGAAAATGATGTTTATACACTGTACAAGTGGCCTCTGTTCTATGATACGCAAGATATTGTACAGGTACTTCAGTTCCAAAATGTCATAAGACTTTGCTTCGCGTTTGATATTCACACGGGAGTCACACAAGAGGACAAGTACACGAAATATGAGGAGGTAATGAAAAAAAACAAGACATTAGAGAGATCTAGGTCCAAGGGGGAGTTTGTTGATACATGTATGTCCCTAGATAATGAAATGTGATGTAATAGATCTTGTTGGTATGATTAATGAAATGATATTGATAGTTTGTTAGTTATAATGTTTAATGTTTTATTAATGTGTCGACATTGAATTGGTTAATTGGGTTAGTGATTGCTTGAATGATTACATATAATATTTATTAATTAATACATTCAAACTTAACATAATGAAGTTCTCATGCGAATGGCTCATGCGAATGAACCATACGCATGAATAACTTCACACGATTGACTCAGACGCACGACTACAAAGGAGACTGGATCAATCGTACAATTGTAACATAAGATTGGCTTAGTCGCACGACTGAACACTCAGTCGTACGAATGAATCAACCGCATGGTTCAATCGCACGACTGAACCAAACTAATGGTTCAGTCGCACGATTGAATAATACCAACCTATAAATACAACTCAATTCGTGAAAAAGAAGGACTCTTGATTATTTACGATTCCAGACGTACCCTAGCCATCCAGGAACCTCCCAATTCGTTCTCCAAGTTCATAGAACACATTAGATCGATTCCCAATCGATTTCTAACGTTAGTTTCAATTCTTGATTGATTCTTCGTGTGTTCTCACTGATTGGATCGCCAATCAAATAGGATTCCGCACTATTTGATCTGGTTTACACGTTAATCTCTAGGTATTTCGATCAAATACCAGGTCCTAACAAATGGCTTTTAAGTCATGCGTATTAAGGATAGTAAACCGTTGTTAGGCGGTATTTACTTCTTGCATCAATCCTCTATGAATCTTGTGCAAGTGGGAGATTGTTGGATCCTGTATGCCCAAGACACATAGAACATTGATGTGGTTAGTACGTCATGATCCAAGTCGGGTCATACCCAATAACAAGCTTATCAAACACCAATAAATATTTGATTGATGATATGATCATGCAATTAAGTATATGCACCTAATTAGAAAATGGGTTTTCTAATTTAATGAAATGAGAGATAGAACAAATGATATGGATAATTTGTTCATGAATTATTATTATTATTACATTGTTATTTAAATGGTTAAATAAAAACAAATAATATGTGTACTTATGTTATATAATCAAAAGGGTTTTATTATATAACATGTTAACATCTTAATGTGTTAGTTGTTTTAATTATTTTAGATTGTATGAGTTATATAATTAAAAGGTTAATTATATATCTTATCAATTAACTAATCACATTATAATGTATACTTATGTTATTTACCTAAAAGGCTTAGTTATATAACTTGTACACACCTTTTTAAATATGTAACAATACCTCACCACTTCTAATGTGTTACAAAGTAATTCAAATGGGAGGGAATGTGGTTTTGAATCCAGATTTTAGGCCACTTTAGGTTGTATGGCCTTTCCCATTTGTCTTGAAAAAGGTACACTCATTATGATAGTGGTTGAGTGCAAGTCTCAACATCCTATCTCTCTCTCATTTGCACGAATGAACTTCTAGAGAAAACTCCATATGCTCTCTATTTTCACAGTTGAAGAAGGTGTTTTAGAACTCCTTTTGGTCGTTTCTTGGGTCCTCTCATGACTCAAGTTATGCTCCTTCATTTGTGCAAGAAAGGAAAAAGGATTTCCTCTCTTCTCCCAAAGTTCTCACGGCTGAAAACGGTTTTCAGCAGGCCTTTGGGCGTTTTTGGTGCTTGAAATCGTAGCAACCATGATGTTTGCTTAGAGGCTTGTGGGTATGGACACTTGTGGACTTCTACCCTTGAAGTATTGGCCCTTTTCAGACTCATTTCTGCCTTCTCTTTGGTCGTTTTTGACAGCATCCAGAAAGGTAGTGTTATGGTATGATAATGTCATGTTTTTGGGTGTTCTTGTTCATATGGTATGCTTGCTTTTCACATAATAAAGATCCTTTTGTCTATGGGTTTGTTGGTTTTCACATGATAATGGTTATTTTCAGAAACTTTAACATGTTTAAAGTAGTATATTCCGCTGCGTTTCAGATGTTTAAATGGTAGGATTATTTTGTTCATGATAGGATTCTTTTGTTCATTCACTTGGAATGTATTACTTTGTTGATTCATCCAATTTTGGATGTGTTCCACATTGGAAATCTTTTGGATCATAACATCTGCACTATGTGCAAGTTCATTAGGTCTTTGCTTAGCAAAACAAAAATGAAACATGATATGGTGAAAGAGATTCATAAAGTATCATTACTTGGCGTGTTTAGGCTACTACACACACATGCATTCAGATAAGCCAATACATACCTGTACTTTGTGATGAGTATTTCACAATTGAATATGTCTTTAATTCATCACAGCATGTATCTTTTCTTCCAAGTTAAGCCTACCAACATATCTGGTAAGTCATTTTAGTCTTTTATATTTTGAAATTAAGCATAGTGAATGATATAACGACTGTAATTATATCATTTCCCTTGAATTCTTTTCTTCATCAAACTTATTTCTTTTGTGGTCTTTCTGATGTTTTTAATTGTTTTTTTTATGTGTTTAATGGTTTTTACTCAAGGTTAATCATGCCAATTGACTGAACTAGAAATTGAAACCTACTAGGTTCAAATGCCTTGGTAAACAAAACAGCTAATTGATTTTCTGTCGGTGCTGGAATCAATTTGATTAAACCTTTTTTAGCACAGTCTCTCAAAAAATGATATCTAATCTCAATATGTTTTGTTTTTGAGTGCTGAACTGGATTATTAGTTATAAAGACAACAGTTGTGTTGTCAATAGAAATTGGTGTGTGCAAGAAGTTAAAACCATAATCAAGCATCTAGTTTTGAATCCAGAGAACTTGAGATCAACATGCTGATGTAGCAATATACTCAGCTTCTGCTATGGACACAGACACATTAGTTTGCTTCTTGCATTGCCAGGATACTAGTCTGGGACCAAGAAATTGACAACCGCCAGAAGTGGATTTTCTGTTAAAGTTGCATCCTCCATAATCATTGTCTGTGTAGGCATAAGGATTAAATTCTCCTTCTTTTGGATACCATAACCCAAGAGCTGGCTTGCCCTTCACATATCTAAATATCCTCTTGACTGTGTTCACATGTGATTCTTTTGGATCAGCTTGATATCTGGCACACACACAAACACCAAACATAATGTCAGGCCTACTGGCTGTTAGATACATAAGTGAGCCTATTATTGATCGATAGTGAGTCTGATCCATTGATTTGCCTTCAGGGTCAGGTCCAATCTTCACTTTAATATCCACAGGAGTTCTGATAGACTGACAGTCAGCAAAGTGAAATTTCTTCAACATGGTTTCTACATATTTTGATTGGTTGATGAAGATTCCATCTGCTGTTTGTTGGACTTGCACCCCTAGAAAGAAGGTGAGTTCCCCTATAGCACTCATTTGGAACTTTGAATGCATAAGGTCTTCAAATTCTTTGTAGAGTTGCTTGTTTGTTGAGCCAAATATAATGTCATCCATGTAGATCAGGACTAATAGCATGTATTTTCCCTTTTTTCTTCTGAAAAGAGTCTGATCAATCTTTCCTCTTTCATATCCATGTTCAAGAAGAAATGATGATAAAGTCTTATACCACTTACTTGGTGCTTGATGAAGACCATACAGAGCTTTGCCAAGCTTGTAAACTCTATGAGGGAAATCGGGATCTTCAAAGCCAGGTGGTTGACTCACATAGACTTCTTCAGCAATCTTTCCATACAGGAAGGCACACTTTACATCCATTTGATAAACAGTAAATTTCATGGACGCAGAATATGCAAGAATGATTCTGATTTCTTCTAGTCTAGCAACAGGAGCCAACACTTCGTCGTAGTCGATTCCTTCTTCCTGAGTGTATCCCTGTGCCACTAGTCTTGCTTTATTTCTGATGACAATCCCTCTATGATCAGTCTTGTTCCTGTACAGCCATCTGGTACCGATAGGGTATTGTCCTTCGAGAAGATTTACCAGCTGCCATACTTCTTACTTCTTGAATTGGAGCAATTCTTCCTGCATTGCTTCAATCCAACTATTGTCTTGAAGGGCCTCTTTGATGTTTTTGGGTACTGTTTGACATAGAAAGCATGAGAACAAACAGATGTTTGCAATACTAGACTTGCTTCTTGTCACCCTCTTATGAAGATCACAAATAATGGTCTCAACTGGATGATACTTGTGTATTGGAGACATTCAGCTCATTATGGTCAGAGGAACATTCATCTTGTATTGTTGTTGAATTATGAAGATTGTCAACTTCTGTTTCAGTAACTGCTACATCTTCAGCAGCATTGAGATTGTTTGCATCATTTAATGTACCTAGTGTTTCTACTGGATGAGAAGCCTATTTTTGATTTCTGATCTCATTTGACAAGTCATCTGAGTGAGATAGTACCAGGCTGGGACCTTCTTCAGAAGAAACACTAAGGTTTTGTGATAGTTGTCTGATGGGATTAGCTTAAAGAGGAACATCTTCATTCATATGTTCATCATATGTAGGTGGAATCAATGGATAATTATCTCTTCTTTCTACAGTTGATGAAGTATCACCTGAATGTATATTTCCTGCATCAGACAAGTGAAATTGGTCAAATGATTTGGTAAATGTGTCAATATCAAACAACCAGTCAGGACCATTTGTAGATTTTGGAAACGAATGTTCCTTGAATTAAACATTTGTAGATTTGGGAAACGAATGTTTCTTGAATTGAACATTTGTAGATTCATCAATAATGTTCAATCTAGGATTGAACATTCTATAATCCTTTGAGACAGAAGAATAACCTACAAAGAATCCTTCATCAGACTTGGATGAAAATTTTCCCAAATGATCA
This sequence comes from Flaveria trinervia, assembly GCA_025506515.1. NCBI lineage: Eukaryota > Viridiplantae > Streptophyta > Magnoliopsida > Asterales > Asteraceae > Flaveria > Flaveria trinervia. The sequence goes on along the minus strand of CM046451.1, from coordinate 67,354,556 downwards.
CGGGTGTTTAATATTGAGACTAGACAACCAAATAATTTGAGGAATCCAATAAATGGTTTCCTATGGAAGATCAGTTCATAAGGTGTCATGTTACTTTCTTTAACAATCAGAGTTCAATTTTGCATGATGTGTAATTGCTTCTGTCTAGAAGGTGATTGGCAGTTTAGCATTGGCTAGCATCGTTCTTGCTGCTTCAATCAGTGTTCTATTTCGCCTTTCAGCTACCCCATTTTGTTGAGGAGTTCTTGTTGCACTGAATTAATGAGCAATGCCTTTGGTTGCACAAAAGGAACACATATTTTCATTTTTGAACTCAGTACCATTATCACTTCTTATTATTTTGACCATAAGATCAAGTTGATTTTCAATTTTAGTGATAAATTCTTAAATGATTTGGGATGCTTCATTTTTATAAACTAGGAAGAACACCCATGTGAATCGAGAAAATTCATCAATGATCACTAAACAATACTGTTTCTTTCCCATACTCATTACATGAGTTGGTCCAAATAGATCCATGTGAAGTAACTTCAATAGAGTATTGTTAGTGTTCACCAGCTTGGTTTTGTGAGACGATTTGTGTTGTTTTCCTTTGAGGCACGCTGAACATTGATCAATAAAATTGAATTCTTTTTAGGAAGACCAATGACATGGTTTCCTTTGACTAACTTGTTCATATTTTTAAAGTTAGTGTGCCCCAAACGTCTATGCCAAAGCTGTGACTCATCAAATGATGCTTTAGACAAAAGACATGATTCTTCCATACGTGATGCAAAACACAAGTTTAAGACATATGTATTATTCTTCCTTGGAGTCTTTAAGACAACCCATTCTTCAGGGATCTGAAATCCAGGTTTTAGAATGTAGCAGTGAGTGTCTGTAAAGTGAGTGGAATATTTTTTGTCACGGATCTGAGACACGCTTAGCAGATTGAAATTCAGTTGTTCATAGTAATTCACTCTATCAAAGTTTAGCATCCCGTTTGTCACTTATCCTTCTCCTGTAATTCTACCACCTTTTGAATCTCCACCGAATGCCACAATAGTTCCTTGTATGTACTTGAAGTCATGAAGGAGGGAACGATCTCCAGTCATGTGTCAAGAGCATCCACTATCTACGTACCATAGGCTATTAGACCTGTGTGGATGAACCTACAAGCAAAAAGAACTAATTAGAACGAGGAACTTAAGCCATGATGGTCTTGGGTTTCCCGTTCCTATTCATGATAGTGACCTCTTGGTGTTTCCTTCTAAATTGTGATTTGGATGGAGGTGTTGTGGGAGATTTTTGATGATGAATGATTGAGTTAGCTCATCAACATCTATTAAGGATTCAGATGAATAAAGAAATTGTTGGTCTCTATTTCTTTGTAGAAATCTAGCCCGAGTTTCATTATCAAATGTTGGTTTTTGCTTAGGAAGGTCAAGTTTGTGTTTCATTGTGAGATGATTGCTTTGAACCTTCCTTAATTCCTTCAAGTTATTTCTGTTATTTGTTGATCTAGGTGTCCTAGATTGAGTATTATGAAGATGAGGCCTGACAGAGTGCATCACAGTAGATGTTTTTGAGATGGGCTTGTGTTGGGGAATTCTCAACCCTTTCTGATTAAAGTAACAATCAGATGTATTGTAATTGTTCATGACACAGATTGAAAACAATACTTGTTGAAATAGCAATTTTTGGTGGAGTGATTATTCATATTACAGATAGAACAATATTGATTGAGGAAGCATTTATCTGTCTTGTGATTGAACATTTCACAAATATCACAATACATTTGTTTGTTTCTTGAATCATATTTTTCCTTATATGACTCAACCGATATTTTCTTTTGATGAGTCTTTTTCTTTTCTTAGGTGATGAATCAAAATCAGCTCTTTTAGTAGTTTGCTCACAACACTACTTTTGTTCAATTATCAGGTACTTTTGTTCAATTGTCTGGGCTGTTTCTGTTTCTTCAACCTATTTCTCACTTCTTTCTCAAACTGTTCAACATGTTCCTTGTTACAGATTTCAAACCCAACTCCCTGCCTTAATCTTGAAGACGGAGGGTCTGATGATGTTTTATGTGTTGAACTCAGTGTTACAGTTTGTTTCTTTTGCAGTGAAACCTTTTTTGATTTGCTTGAATTTTGTGGCGATATAATCTCACTATCAGAACTACTCTTAGTAGTGGGTTTCACTATCTTGACATATTTCTTTTTACCTTGTAAAACAGATGGTATGAATTTTATAAAAGGTACAATTGCTTTTACAGGGCTTGATGGTTTCATGACACTCCCTGTCTTGTCTGAACACTCTTTGATTTTGATTGGGTGACCTAACTGATTTTATCCTTATTGGTTTCAATATAAACATCAGGTTTGTTTTGAGGATTTGTCACCTGTTTTGCTATAGATTTAGGTTCCATAGTTTTAGTTTCATTTGCTTCAGAGAGTGAGACAGAGTCAGGCATGACAGTGTAGTTGTCATTGTATGGTGGAGGGCATGAATTATACCCAATCCCTATCATGTCCTTTGGATTCATTTGGGAATCAAGCATCTCTTGCAGCTTGACTGAAGACATTTGAAACTTTTCAAGTTTCACTTCAGTCATAGATTGTTGAGCTTTAGATTGAGCTAACTTTTCTGTAAGTAGCTAATTCTCAGCTGCGAGAGTATACTTGTCACCATGCTGTTTTTCTATATCAGAGATGAGAGATTTATTTTTGATTTCAAAGTTTTTTATTTCTCTCTTCATCATCTCTGATTTCACCTTTTCTTCTTTGATTTTATCAGCCAGTTTGTGATTATGCTCTCTATACCCTTGCAATTCACTAATGCATTTTTTACTACAAAGGTTAGATTTTACCTCAGTAGGCATTAGAGATGGTCCATGATTGATGTGAGCCATAAGATCATGATTTTGAAATTGAGGCTTGACTTCCTCTGCATACACACTCCAGTTACATACTCCATCTTGCTTTATTACAAAAGCACTGGCTGAAGACTGACTGCTTCCAAGAGCTTGATTTGTCAGTTGGGGTGGATTCTGATATGATTGGTGTTGATGATACTGCTGTTGTGGGTTGTTAGAGTGGAAGCTTGAGTTAGGTTTTGAGGATGATTGGCTTGGAGAGTTCCTTTGATAGTTGTTTCTCTTGGGGGCATTGCACTCTCTTGAGAAATGGCCAGCCATGCCACAGTTAAAGCATTTCACCTTGGATTTATCATATCCAAGTTTTATATTCTCATTCAGCCTCAGCTTTCTTCCTTTTCTAAAGAATTTCTTAGCTCTCAATGCAATCATGGCCATTTTCCATTGTAGATCCATTTCTTCCACATCATCTGGCTCCATTTCCTCCAGATCTTCTTGAATGAGATGAGTAGAAGTGAGTCTTCCTCCTAAGTAGGCTTCAAAGCTTGCAACAAAAGCATTGTAAGTTGCCTTTTGTTCTTCTGATCTTAAGTCTTCAGGATTGGTTTAAGAAACAATATTGACTCTAGGAGTTTGAGAAGCAGCAATGACTCTAGGAGGTCGAGATAAGGTTGAAGGATGATTGATTGGTGGAGTTGCAATGAACGCAGTTTTGTTCATTTGATCTCTAGATGAGATAAAATCATCCTCCTCAGTGATGAATGCATTTTCCATAGAATGAGATTCTGATGGAAATTTGTAAGCCTCAATTACTCTAGGTCCACCAAGATTTCTGCTTCTTTCATCAAGTTCTAAAGCTTTAATTTTGGCTATCATGATGTCTAGAGTAGTACTCTCAAGATCAAGAGTATTTTTCAGCATGGTTACATTTTGTTTCCAGCTTTCAGGGAGACTGTGAAGCATCTTTTTGTTTAATTCTTTAATTTTGTACGTGACTCCCATGATTTCCAAGTCATTTACTAACTGTATAAATATGTGCAGTTGCTTAGAGATTATTCTCCCTTAGTGTGGTGAAATGTTTTATACCGATTAACAAGCTTGTCTTTGTTGATTTCAGCCACTTCACTACTTCCTTCACACATGATTTTGAGTGCATCCCACACAGCTATTGCAGTTCCATACTTCCTTCACCAAGAAGACGGGAAATGGGAATCCATTCTCATCTTTCACTCGTCAGGATAAATCCACAAGCAGCCCTACTTCATCGAGCAAGGATCCTAAAGCATTGATCGCTCATGATGACGAAGGACAAGATTAGAGCTTCCGGTTTGTGTCTCGAGGAGAATCCAACATTGCTAGTGTCAAGGATCTAGATGACGACTCAGCAAGTGAAGGTGATATTGCAGTGGAGCTTGCGATTTCAATGTTGATGAAACTACAACTGTAGTTGATCACCTGCCTAAACAAGGGACAAGTTCAACAAGTACAGAATCACCAGAACCAGAAGAATCAGAAACTGCTTTGATGGCTGATTCAACCACACCCTCTCAGGTAAGTACTACTACTCAACTTTTCAATAATCATGCTTGTTCAGATTGTAATAAATTTAGGGAAAGCATTGATATGAAATTTTTCTAGGTTATTAGATCATAATGATAACTTAGTAAAGGACTTACAACTGTGCACTGAAGCCATGAGAGTCTTAAAACAAAATGAGCATAGCGATAAGGAAAAGATAGAACTCTTGAATAAACAACTTAGGGAAATTGAAGTTGTAGCCTTTAATCAAGCAAATGACATTAAATTCTATCTAAACTCCCTAGAAGACACTAAGAAACAAAAGGCAGTTTTGGATGTAGAAGTAAATTCATTAAAACAAAAATTGTATAGTTGGACAAGTTCTTCTCACATTGTCCAACACTTAGTGAGAGAACGCAACAATGGGGAGGGTTTGGGATATAAAGTGGTATCACCACCACATGAGACCTTGATGAATGCCAAAAGTAAACCAATAAACAATAATCCAATCAAGGATCATGTGGTGTCCATGCCTCTTGTAAGTGATCTAGATTCCACATGTAAACCAAATGAATCTATCACTAAACAAAAGGATGCCACTTCAAAATCAAAAGGTAAAATTCCTTGTGTTAATCTGGACGAACAATTTGAAAATGTTAAAACAAAGTCCGGTTCAACAAAGTATATTTCTGAACCAAGAAATACCAAACAAATTAACCAATCACGTGGTTCATGTCTAAGTCCAAATAAACAAAAAGGGAAAAGAAGTTAACAATGTCCAAACAATTAACTTTCTTAAACAAGATAAAACATCTAAATCAGAAGTGTCAAAACCCAAACTGAATAAAGTCACTCGTGTGTCACATACTTCTCCACATAAACAAGTAAATCGTCACGTTGAAAGCAGATCATGCTACAACTGTGGAAAGTATGGGCACATAGCGTCTTTCTGTCCTTATTATCAGACACCAAAGAAAAAGATTAAACTTTATGACACTAAAGCAAGCTCTTTCAAAAGATGCTCAATGACTCCACCAAAAAGAGTCAGTGAACCTAAATTTCAACCTATCAGCCAGTTGTTTGTTTATCACAAACAGGCCTTAAACAAAGCTGGCTTATGGAAAGAAAAGTCTATGTTTGGAAATGAGAACAATGAGACAAATGATCTTCCCTCATCCTCTAATGGACAATGGGTAGAATTTATGATGTGTGATGCCTTGGGACACCCAAGCTGGTTAAGGCTTGGGTCCCTCACCTTAACTAATGTTTTCAATTGAATGTGCAGGGTGTTCGCTATAGTCCCGAAACAAACACTTGGATTGTAGATAGCGGAGCATCAAGGCACATGAAAGGAAACAGGGCACTCCTATCAAACATCAAACAAATCAAAGGATGTCATGTTTCTTTTGCTGGAAACAAAGGAGGGTACATCACAGCTCAAGGGGAAGTAGGGAACCAGAAAGTTAAGTTTGACAAGGTAAACTACGTTCAACCACTTCAGAATAATCTACTTTCTGTTTCCCAAATATGTGACAAAGGATTTAAGGTAGTTTTCGACAATAAGAAGTGTTATGTCCTGAAAAAGGACTATGTGATTCCGGAGAAACAAGTATTAATTCCAGCCTCAAGATATAATGACCGTTATGTCTTGGATCTATCGAAGGCCTCCACAACGGATCATCAAGTTCAGTGGTTCTTGTCAAAACCTACTAAGAAGGATTCTATCTCCTGGGATAGGAGAATGGGGCACATCAATCCAAGGAAGATAAACTACCTGATCCAAAATGATCTAGTGCAAGGAGTTAATGTCAAGAACTTCCAACTCCTAGATTTTTGTGTCGCCTGCAAGAAATGCAAACAGACAAAGAAGTGTCATAAGGCAAAGAAAGTTAATTATGTAGAACTGCCTCTTGAGCTTCTTCACATGGATCTGTTTGGTCCAGTTAGTACAAGAAGCATCACGGGCGACTTGTACTGCTATGTCATTACAGATGACTACTCAAGATTCTCTTAGGTGTTGTTTCTGAAATCAAAATCAGAAACATTTGAGTCATTTAAAGAATTGGTAACTACACTGGAGTCTCCCTACAAGCTGAAGGTAAGACAAGTACGCTCAGACAACGGACCCGAGTTCAAAAATCAATGGATGGAGGCTTTCTGCAAAAGAAAAGGGAATTGTGCACCAGTTCACTTCCGCCTACACTCCTCAGATGAACGGAGTTGCTGAGAGAAAGAATCGTAGCTTAGTACAGACAGCACGCACAATGCTAGCAGACTCGAAACTGCCTATCCAAATTGGAATGAGGCAGTGGCCAATGCGTGTTACAAGTTAATCGAGTCCCGGTGGTAAAACGTCATGGCAAGACATGTTATGAGTTACTTCAATGACGTAAACCAAATCTGGAGTATCTCGAACTGGTTGGAGCACCATGTACATTGCTGAAGAAAACTCAGGAAGGAAAGTTTAGCGAGAAGGCTGAAGAGGGTATCTTTTTAGGATACAACACCCCTCCTGCTGGAAAAGGACCCGCCTTCTTTTTCGACTATGCTAGATTCTCCAAGTCCTTTAACATCCCTCTCTCCACGTCTGATGATGAGCTAGCAGCCAAAATGATGTATGATGTTCTAAACACACCATCACAGTAATCTAAATCATCTGGCTCACAAGCTGCATCACCAACCAACTTAGGGGGAGCACTCGAGGTAAGTGACTATTCCTCTGATGATGAAGTCGTGGAGAATGATCAAGACACTTAGGAGCAACAGGTGCCTCCTACTGTAGGTCCACAAGCATCTGACATTGATGCCTCTGAGTCTTCGGAACCTCACACTCCTACTGCCTCAGATACTAAACCACACGTTCATAATCTTGATTCTGAGTTAGTGGTTCCCACCACTCCTGGATCACGCCTAAATGTCTATCATCCTCTGGACAATGTCATTGGCGATGTCAGATCAGAAGTTTAGACAAGAAATCTGTTGGACCAAAAGAACCAATGAGCCTGATCAGAAAAACCTCTAAGTCCCACAGACATTACAACTGCTGAAGAAGATCAAAACAGCTGAAGACATCAGCTGATTACAAGGTCTGAAGACAAAGTCTAAAGACAAGAATTGAAGACTACTACTGAAGACAAAGTCTGAAGGTAAAGAACTGAAGACAAAGTTTGAAGCTATTAGCTGAAGACAAAGTTTGAAGTAAAAGTCTAAAGAACAAAGTCTGAAGAACAAAGACTGAAGACAAAGTGATCAGTAGTTGTCACTATAGCTGAAGTTATCAACTTCAGTAGTTGTGATGGTTTTCTTTCAGTACTTGTAATTTACTTTTCAGTAGTTATAGTTTCAGTAGTTTAGTTTCAGTAGTTTTATGTTTCTTGTACTTAGCATTCTATGAGATGTAATCAGTAGTTGAGAACATTCTCAGTAGTTTGCATAGTTTCAGTAGTTTGAATAATTTTATTAGATGTCACTATCAAGTGACATCAGCAGACGTCACATATCCTATATAAGGAATGTTGACCTAGTTGTAAAGTGTGACATTAAGCCACAACGAAAGCATATGAATGAAATATCTCTTTTGCAGAATTCTCTTTTTCTGTTACCATTACTGTTACATTGAATATCAATTGTGTTCTTGTGAATTGTTTAATTCGTTGTTCGAATTCCGCTGCAATACTCTCTAATTAATCAAACTTAGATCACTGATCCTAACAAATGGTATCAAAGCAAGGTTAATCATTGATCGATCTAACAATTGATCATTGAAACTGCTATTCGATATCTAAGTTTGATTGAATTAGCATATTTGCAAGAATTGGTTATAGATCATTGAATTTCTGCTGCTTTCGTTTATCTGCTTTGAGTTTTCTCTTGGTTCATATTGAGTTTGTTGTGTTTTGCACTTTGGTTGAATCTGAGAATGACTACTCCTTCTAATGACCCTCACAATACCGGTTCCTCAACCAAGCCTCCGATGCTGGTTAGGACTGAGTATAACATATGGTAACGAAGAATGCTTCATCACCTGTCTATTAACAGTTCAGGTTGTTGGACTCTGTGGTACATGGTCCACACAAGCCTATGGTGAACAATCCGGAAACAAACCAAATGGTTCCGAAGAAGAAGGAACAATACTTAGATGAGGATCGAAAACTGTTTGAGATTGATGCTAAAGCGCATGGAATTATGGCCATGGCACTGCCGAATGAAATCTATTATGGGCTTATGCATCATGAAACTGCTCATGACCTCTGGAATGCATTGAAGGAACAATTTGGTGGAACAGATGAGGTCTTAGCAAACAACAGAGAAATCCTTGCCCAACAATATGAGACATTCTATCATAGGAATGGTGAGTCACTGACTCAATAGTTTTAGCGTTTTTCCTGTTTGATCTCTGAGCTAAAAATGGTCAAACATGAATATACTAATAGTCAGATGAACAACAGATTCCTCAGATCACTGCCTGAGAGATGGGACACATATACCATTGTCCTACGCTCCAGTGCAAATCTGGATAGTCTATCTCTCACCCAACTCCATGGGAAACTGCTTACATTTGAAAGAGAGATAAAGCAGATGTACACTGCCTTGGTTGGTCATGAGTCAGAATATGCTGCATGAGAAAGCAATTATGATGAGCATATAGATTTCTCTTCAAATGGTTCAGATCATGCATTTGTTAGTGTTGACAGTCAGTCAGGCTGTAATAGTGACAATTTGTGTTTCATTATGGATGATTTAAAGGGTATTGCTGATGATGACTTAGAAGAGATGGATATTCTGAGCCAAATGGCCTTGATTAATATCAGATCTCAAAAGTTCTACTAGAGAACTGGTAGGAAATTTCCAGGACTCTCTGGCAAAACCAAAGTTGGTTTGACAAGAGTAAGTTGAGGTGTTACAAATGCCACAGGCTTGGACACTTTGCAAGAGAGTGTAGATCATCTGGATCTAACTCCTCTGCACCCTTTGTGACTTTTCCAAGCAATAGTCCACAAAACAGAGGGCAACATCCTCCTACTTCTGGTCATCATTCACAACCTATATCTCTGCATATTTTGTCCCTCAGGGTCCAATGTCATATCCATATCCCTGCTATTACATGCCACACCCAAATCTAGTTCAAGTTCCTATTGCACAACAACCTCAAGCCCTACCTAAGCCTCTACCATCTCAATCATCTCAATCACAACCTCATCACATCTTCTTCACCCTGGTATTGTTGACTAGAGCAGTTTACCAGATGATCTCTCTGGTAATGAGCAATTATTTGCTGGTGATGGTCAACATGGTGGTGAACATCCTTTTGGGAATCTAGCTCTCATGGCCCTGGAATCTACTGATAGTTCATGCTCCAATGCATCTTCATCACAGGTAACCTGGGTATCCTCTGAGGCTAAGGCCAAGCTATGTTCTGAATCTTGCATGGCTGCATTTATCTCTATTAGAGAGGCAAATGTAGCTTTAATAAACAAAAATCTAGAGCTTGAGCAAACCCTTTCCAAAAGAAAAGTGGAATATGAGTCTGTCCTTAAGGATAAAGATGATGAGATTTATAAGCTTAAATGCCAATTAAATGATGAAAAGGCTAAGCTAGAGGTCATTCTTGAGAACCATAGAGATCTCAAAGAAAAACTTGCAGTTACCCAAGTTGAGTGTGACCGCTGGGTATCATCCTGCAAGGGATTTGAAATGCTGCTCAGCAAGCAATCTGCTTCGAATGTGAAGTTTGGAATAGGTTACAATCACATTGCACCACCTACAGATTTTACTCCAAAACCATAGTAAAATCTGAAGGTGAAAGTAATTTCCAAACCACATCATCATGTGCATCATCCTCAAGTGATCACCCAACATCACAAGATGAAATCAGTGTTGATACCTCAGCTAATCAATGGCTGATGGGTTAACTACTGATAAGCACATGAAGCTGAGTACTACAGATGTTGTCCCTCAAAGTACCTCAAGTACTGAAGGGCAAGTCACAACATCTGAAAAGCATTTCAAATCAGTTGAAATAAAAGGATTAACAACTGCTGATAGAGAACAGCTGAAGAACAAGTCTTCAGTTGTTACAGATCCTTCAGTACTAAACAAAAGTACTGAAAGGAGGAAAGTACTGAAGAGCACACCTTCAGTAGTTTCCACATCAGCAGTTGATCAATTCAAGATGAAGAATACGCCATGTGATATATGTGGTAAATACAATCATCTTTCTGATGAATGTTGATACAGAAAGGGTTCCAAACTCAACAGAGACAAGCTCATTAAAATCCAGATGGATGAAATGAAAAATGAGTTTGAGACCAAGTTTGTACCACAGTCATCCCAATGTGATGAACCCAAGCCTTCATCCAAATCCAAAAAGAAGGATAGGGTTTGTCATAAAACAACCGATAGTGCTTCTGTTGGACCAAAAGAACCAATGAGCCGGATCATAAAAACCTTAAGTCCCACAAACGTCACAACAACTGCTGAAGTCCACAACAGCTAAAGACAAAGTCTAAAGACACAAGTGCTGAAGAAAAAGTCTGAAGACACAAGTGCTGAAGACAAAGTCTGAAGACACAAGTGCTGAAGACAAAGTCTGAAGACAAGTGTTGAAGACAAAGTCTGAAGACACAAGTGCTGAAGACAAAGTCTGAAGACACAAGTGCTGAAGACAAAGTCTGAAGACACAAGTGCTGAAGACAAAGTCTGAAGACAAGTGCTGAAGACCAAGTATCAGTCGTTGTCACAACAGCTGAAGAGGTCTTCTTCAGTAGTTATGACGGTTTTCTTTCAGTAGTTTTATGTTTTTCTTTCAGTAGTTTTGTAAAACGACTGAAGAGCTTGTTCTTTAGTCGTTGTAGTTTCAGTAGTTTCGTATCAGTAGTTTTATGTTTTATACTTAGCCCTCTGATATGTTCTCAGTAGTTGTGAACATTTCAGTAGTTTGTTAAGTTTTAGTTATTTTTATAACAAATCTGCCAGATGTCACTATCCCGTGATATCAGCAGTGATTGCACTCTATATAAGGAGTGTCAACCTAATTGTAATCGGTGAATGATTGAGCAGAAACATTTGATATTATTGAAAAATTCCTTTTCACAGAAATATATTCTCTCGTTACAACCGTATTTGTTCTTAATGCATACGAATATCAAATTCTTGCTATAATTTGTCTAATTCTATTCTTATTCCGCTGCGTTACACTCTAATCCATCAAACTTGAGATCACTGATCCTATCAAATGGTATCAGAGCGGTTAATCATTGATCGATCTAATAATTGATCATTGAAACTGCTATCCAAGATCAAGTTTGATTGAATTAGCATTTTTGCAAGAAACGGTTATAGAGATTGAATTTTCTGTGTTTTTGGTCATTCATCCTGAGATTTATTCTTAGTTTTCATTGAGTCTATTGTGGTCTGTGTAAAATCTTTTAAAAGCTTGAATTAAATTGTATTTGGACCTAAAATGACTACTTTTCCAATGATCCTCACAATACTGGTTCCTCAACCAAGCCTCCGATGCTAGTTAGGAATGAGTACAACATATGGCAACGACGAATGCTCCATCACCTGTCTGTTAACGGCTCAGGTTGTTGGACATCAGTGGTACATGGTCCACACAAGCCTATGGTGAATAACCCGGAAACCAAGCAAATGGTTCCGAAGAGGAGGGAGCAATACTCAGATGAGGATAAGAAATTGTTTGAGATTGATGCAAAAGCCCAGGAATTCTGGCCATGGCACTGCCCAATGAAATCTATTCTGGGTTAATGCATTATGAAACTGCCCATGACCTCTGGAATGCCTTGAAAGAACAATTTGGAGGAACAAATGAGGTCTTGGCAAATAATAGAGAAATCCTTGCCCAACAATATGAGACATTCTCTCATGGAAGGGTGAGACACTGACTCAATAGTTTGAGCGGTTCTCTTGTTTGATCTCTGAATTAAAAATGGTCAAACATGTGTACACAAATAGCCAGATGAATAACAGATTTCTTAGATCACTGCCTGAGAGATGGGACACATATACTATTGTCCTACGCTCCAGTGCAAATTTGGACAAACTATCTCTCACCCAACTCCATAGGAAATTGCTCACATTTGAGAGAGAGATTGAACAGAAACGAAAACTGTCATCATCTGGAAAGCTCACTGATGTTTTTGTACCAGGAAACACTGCCTTGGTAAGTCGTGAGTCAGAGTATGCAGGATCAGAATGCCACTATGATGAGCATATTGATTTCACCTCAAACAATTCTAATCATGCCTTTGTGAGTGTTGATTGTCATTCTGGTAATAATAGTGACAATCTATGCTTTATCATGGATGATTTGAAGGGCATTCCTAATGACAATTTAGAAGAGATGGATATTTTGAGCCAAATGGCCTTGATCAATATCAGATCTCAGAAATTCTACAAGAGAACTGGCAGGAAATTTCCTGGACTCTCTGACAAAACCAAAGTCGGTTTTGACAAGAGCAAGTTGAAGTGTCACAAATGCCACAGGCTTGGACACTTTGCAAGAGAGTGTAGATCAACTGGATCTAACACTTCTGCACCCTTTTTGACTTTTCCAAATAAAGATTCACAATTCAAAGGGCAACATTCTACTGGTTCTAGTCATTCATCACACCCTCAATCTCCTGCATATTTTGTTCCTCAGGGTCAAATGCCATATCCTTATCCCTGCTATTATATGCCACAGTCAAATCAAGTTCAAGCTCCTATAGTACCACAATCTCATGCACTACCAGAACCTCAACCATCTCCATCTCAATCATAACCTCATCACAGCTTCTTCACACCTGGAGTCGTTGACTGGAGTAGCTTACCTGATAACTTGTCTGGTCACACTGAGCAATACTATGTTGGTGCTAGTCAACATGGTGGTGAACACCCTTTTGGAAATCTTGCTCTCATGGCCTGGAGTCTACTGAGGGTTCCTGTTCAAATGCATCATCTTCACAGGTAACTTAGGTATCTTCAGAGGCTAAAGCCAAGTTATGTTCTGAATCATGCATAGCGGCTTTGTCTCTATTAGAGAGGCAAATATAGCATTAATAAATCAAAAACTTGAGCTTGAGAAAACCATTTTCAAAAGAAAAGCTAAGTATGAGTCTGCTCTTAACAGTAAAAGTGATGAGATTTATAAGCTTAAATGCTAATTAAATGATGAAAAGGCCAAGCTAGAGGTTATTCTGGAAGACCACAGAAGTCTAAAAGAAAAACTTGCAGTGACCCAAGTTGAGTGTGAACGCTGGGTCTCATCATGCAAGGGATTTGAAATGCTTCTTAGCAAGCAAACTACTTCAAATGTGAAGTTTGGCATTGGTTCCAACCATACTGCTCCACCAACAGACTTTACTCCTAACTCCATAGTTAAGTCTGAAAGTGAAAGAAATCTCCAAACCACATTATCGTGTGAGTCATTCTCCAATGATAATCTAAGATCAGAGAATGAAACCAGTGTTAAGATCTCAACAAATAAATTGACTGATGGTCTAACTACTAAGACTCATATGAAGCTGAGTACTTCAGATGTTGTTCCTCAATGTACCCTAGGTACTGAAAGAGACCCAACATCTGAAAAGCATTTCAAATCAGTTGAAATACAAGGACTAACAACTGCTGAGGAATCCATCAAACAGTCTATTAGGACGGATGGAAAATAGTTGAATTACTAGTCTTCAAGTGTTACAAATCCTTTAGTACCTAGTACTGATAGGAGGAAAGTACTGAAGATCACACCTTCAGTAGTTTCCACTTCAGTAGTAAAGATGTCCAAGATGAAGAATAAACCATGTGAAATTTGTGGTAATTTCAAACATCTATCTGATGAATGTTGGTACAAAAAAGGTTTAAAGCTCCAAAGGGATGAGCTCATTAAACTAGAAATAAATAAAATGAAAACTGAGTTTGAGACCAAGTTTGTACCACAATCATCTCAACCTAATAAGCCCAAGGCCTTACCCAAATCCACTAAGAAGGATACGGTTTATCAGAAGACAGCTGATATTTTCCTCATGATAAACATAAGACTAAGTCTATGAAATCTAAGAAGGAGGAAATGGTGGGTCACAGGAACTCATTAAAAACAAGCTCTGGAGTGTCAAATAAACTGAAAGCTCGAGCTTCAAATCAGACACAGCTTGTTATGATGGTTCAGCATCTGTTGGGGAGAGTTAACCAACTTGAAGCCACTGTGACCAAACCACTAGAGAGGAATTCCAGGTCCAAATATTTCAGCACCATCTCCATCTTCATCAGTGTTAATCATGAGAAACCAGCTATGGTTAAATCTGTTGATAAAGTCAGTCCCAAAACCAAAAAGGTTTGGGTCTCCAAAGGTAACTAGTTCTTATGATTGTGCAGGGTTCTTCAGCATGCCAAAGAAGCATCTGGTATGGACAATGGAGGATCCATGCACATGACTGGGAGCAGCTCTCTTCTTCATGATTACTCTCAGGGAAGAAGGGATTTGTCTCATTTGGAAATGATGCTAAAGGTTACATCATTGGAAAGGGATTTATGTCTAATGGAGATATTAGATTTGATGATGTCAACCATGTGGAGAATCTCAAATACAATCTGTTGAGTGTCAGTCAGATGTGTGACAAAGGACATGTTGCTCTTTTCACAAGCCAGAACTGTAGGATTCTGTCTTCCAAGGTTCTGAGCCTGATTGACAAAGTACTAGATGATAATACTCTCCTGAAGGCCAACAGGATAGGAAGAGTATATGCCTTGGATCTGTCAAAGAAAATTGAGTTAAGAGGCCATCCATGCTTGTTCTCCAAGGCCTCTCTCCAAGAATCTAAACTGTGGCATAGAAGGCTGGGTCATGTTAATCTCAAAAACATGAATCAGCTGATCCACAAGAGTTTAGTGAGAGGTCTTCCAATAAAGGTTCAATGTGATGAAATCTGCACTGCATGCTTAAAAGGGAAACAACATAAAGTTTCATTCCCTACCATAGAAGAATCCAAGTCTAATGCCTGCTTACAACTACTGCACAGGATCTTTTTGGTCCTGTGAAGGTAATGAGTATGGCAAAGAAGAAATACTGTCTGGAAATTATGGATGATTACTCTAGATATGTATGGACCTTCTTCTTGCATTCAAAGGATGAGGCTGCTCAGTCCATTATGAACTTTGTGTTACACGTTGAGAAGCAGTATTCCCTACCAGTTAAGTGTGTGAGGAGTGACAATGGTACTGAATTCAGAAACCACACTCTTGATGAGTTTTACTTGTCAAAGGGAATCAAGAGGCAGTATAGCATCCCAAGGACTCCAGAGCAAAATGGAGTAGTGGAGAGAAAGAACAGGACCCTCATTGAAGCTGCAAGGTCCATGTTGGCTGATTCTGGTCTGCCACTGACCTTTTGGGCTGAAGCTGTCAATACAGCCTGCTATGTACAAAATAGAGCCTTAGTAAATCAGAGGTTGATGAAAACTCCTTATGAAGTTTTACATCATTTAGCCCCTTTGATTCATTCTTAAGCATTGGGTGTCCCTGTTACATTCTCAACACAAAGGATCAACTCCAAAAGTTTGATTCTAAGGTGGATGCAGGGTATTTTGTTGGTATTCATCCACTTGCAAGGCTTATAGAGTATTCAACTGTCGGACAAAGATAGTTGAAGAAACCTTGCATGTGAAGTTCAATGAATCCCCTAAGGATACAATTCCACAAAACCCTGTGGAGTTGTTTGATCTGGACATTCTACAATATGTTCCTTATCAACCACCTGCTGTTGCAGATCATATGAATCCATCATCTTCTGTAGCTAGTCATCCATCTGGTGTTACTGCTGATGATGATGATATCAGTAATCACCTTTTCAAGTTTAGTGATCAACTGCCTGATTCAGCTAGACCTGATGTTCCTGTAGCTTCAGTAGCACAATCCACAACAAATGCTGATGAGATTTATACAACTTCAACTTCCTTTGAATTACCATCTACTGATTGGTTTCAAGGAAATGCTTCACCATCACCATCTGTTGCTGCTGAGCCTGCTACAAACACTTGCACAGATCTTATTGTGTACCAAGATCTGAAGAATCACCCTATGTCTCAAATCATTGGTGATATCAATGCTGGCGTTTCAACAAGAAGTCAATTGTCAAATTTCTGCTTCTATGCTCTCTTCATTAGTCAGCAAGAGCCAAGAACTATCACATTGCTTTAAGGGACAATGGATGGGTTGAAGCCATGCAGCTTGAGCTTCTTCAGTTCAAGAAACAGCAACTGTGGGAACTGGTTCCTCTACCTCCAGGTAAGTGTGCAATAGGCACTAAATGGGTGTTTAGGAACAAAACTGATGAAAATGGGCTTATTGTTAAGAACAAGGCCAGACTGGTTGTACAGGGGTTTTCACAAGAGGAAGGTATTGACTATAATGAAACCTTTGCCCCTGTAGCCAGACTGGAAGCAATTCGATTGTTTTTAGCTTATGCTGCTTATCACAACCCTAAATTTTTCAAATGGATGTCAAAAGTGCACTTTTGTATGGGAAAATTAAAGAAGAGGTTATGTATGTCAACCACAGGTTTTGAGGACAATAAACATCCTAATTGGGTGTATAAGCTTGATAAGGCTCTCTATGGGTTGAAACAAGCTCCTAGAGCTGGTATGAGACATTATCAAACTTTCTTCTGGAAAATAATTTCACTAGAGGCTCCATAGAAAAGACTTTATTCATTAAGAAAGCTGGGCGGCATAATCTACTTGTTCAAATTTATGTAGATGATATTATTTTGCATCCTCTGATCCACAGTTGTGTGATGCCTTTACAAAGTTGATGCAACAGAAGTTTGAAATGAGTGCCATGGGAGAATTACGGTTCTTTCTGGGTTTGCAAATCAAACAAAAGGCTGATGGAATTTTCATTCACCAATCCAAATACACAAAAGATCTTTTGGAAAAGTTTGATTTACAAAAGTGTAAGCCCTGTTCTACTCCCATGTGCAACACCACACAACTAGATACAGATCAGAAAGGTAAAGTGGTTGATGAAACAATTTACAGATGTATGATTGGGTCCTTGATGTACTTAACTGCTTCTAGACCAGATATTATGTTTGCTACATGTGTTTGTGCTAGATTTCAGCTGCACCTAAGGAGTCTCATTTGATTGCAGTCAACAGGATCTTTAGATATCTGCAAGGCACTCCATCTCTAGGTTTATGGTATTCTACTAGACATTCTGGTAAATTAGTTGCTTTTTCTGACAGTGACTATGCAGGGTGTAAGTTGACAAGAAAGTCCACTTCTGGAGGATGCCAATTCTTAGGCAACTGCTTGATTTCCTGGCAGAGTAAGAAGCAGACCTCAGTTGCTACATCAACTGCTGAAGCAGAGTACATTTCTGCTGCAAGCTGTACATCTCAAGTACTCTGGCTTCAAAACCAATTATTGGATTTTGGCATAACAAGACTAAGACCCCATTGTTAATGGACAGCTCTTCAGCTCTTTGTATTGTCAAGAATCCTGTCCAGCACTCTAGGACTAAACATATTGAAATCAACACCATTTTATTAGAGATTGTTTTGAAAAAGGTATTGATCCAAAATTTGTTCCTAGTGCTAATGAGCTTGCAGACATTTTCACTAAGCCCTTGGATAGCACAACTTTCCAAAACCTAGTGTTAAGCTTGGTATGCTGCAGCTAGAATAAGTGACAACTACTGATGATCTCAGCTCATAAGTACTGATGATCATTAGTTTATTATTGTCATATATATATGTACTGAAGTTATTTTCCCTCCGGAAGTTTTCTTTAAACTACTAGAGCTTAACTTCTCAGTACTCAAGTACTTATTTGATAAAACAATTGATGTAGTTACAACAGCTGATGTAGCTACAACTACTGTTGTCAGAAATACAAATACGTACTGATGTCTTATGAAACATCTGAAAACAGATGAAAACGTTTCATGAGTATGTGTTGAGGACAGTATGAAAGCTGAAAAGCAATGAATTGACGACAACTACTGATGAGCCTTTATCTCTTCAGTAGTTCCCAACTGCTGTTTCTTTCTAAACAACTGAAGCAAAACCATGTCTTCAGTAGTTTCACAACTACTGATGACTAACACCAAGTCTTTAGTTGTTTACAACAACTGATGGTAAAACCAAAGTCTTCAGTAGTTTCCCAACTGCTGTTTCTTTTAAACAACTGAAGCAAAACCATGTCTTCAGTAGTCACACAACTACTGATGACTAACACCAAGTCTTTAGTTGTTTACAACAACTGATGGTAAAACCAAAGTCTTCAGTAGTTTCCAACACTGATGACTAATACCAAGTCCTCAGTTTTTCATCACCACCTGAAGTCAAAACTGTCTTCATTAGTTTTATAACTACTGATGACTGAATCTGAGACTTCAGCTGTTTCACAACGTCTGACGGTTAAAACCAAGTCTTCAGTTGTTTTATAACAACTACTGATCACACCAATACGGTCAGTCATTCCAAACCTCTGAAAGTTAATACCACGTCATCAGTAGTTTCAACAACTGATGACTAACACCAAAACCTTCAGTCATTTTCTAACCCTACCCTTTAAATACCTTATCCCACCTTCAGAGTTTTTACTTTCTTTCTTCTCTCTCACACTAACGTTCAAAAACTCTGTAACCTCTCTTCATCAATGGCACCATGCAACTAAAACCTCGACACAACTGTGTCGCACATCTCACAAAATCGCCATACTGGACCAAGTTTCACAATGCCATTGATTTAATGGTTCAGTCACTTACAAAACGGCTTTTCTATTAAATCCCACCATATATGCCGAATCTCTTAACCAATTCTGGACAAACGTCACTCTTGTCTCTGAGGAGAATGACACAGAGTCTCTTCAATCGTTTGTCCATCGTCAAAAAGTGGTTTATTCCCAGACACTCTTCTTCGCCAAACCCTCAATCTGGATGATGCCACTTTCCCAACTGGTTATCCAAAGGGCACACTAGATCAATCATTTGCCCACCATGGATACAAGGTAACCTGAGTACATCTACCATATTGAAGAAACATTTCCAATATGCCGAACGTCATCTTTCACATGGTAAATGTCTGCCTTGCCCCAAGACTTCATCATGGATCAAATGTCCACAAGGTGGCAACAGGTAATGTACTCCATCCTTGAGCAACAACCTTTAATTTTTCTGAAATAATATTTTTAGAGCTCAAGGATATGGCCCAAAAACAACTTGCTAACCGTTGGATATTATATCCTCAGTTCATAATGGCTAATTGAAAACCAGGTTCAAGCTGAGGGACTTGTTGGCCTGGGAGTCCCTGCTACGGCTGTATTGCCTGAAGTATACTCCCGCACAACTCTGACCATTCACTAAAAATGGCTGTCAAGCTGCGCAAACCCACGCAGCTGGAACCCACAGCCACCACCTCCAAATCCAAAGTCCCCACCAAACCCACTAAAACGAAGTCAAAAAAGGCTACTGAGGGAAATGAGTCCCCTGAGGATGCCCCTGCAACACAAACACAGGCTATATCCATTGGTTATAACCCCCTAGTGGATACAAGGACTTCACCAGCCACAACCGCTCAGGATTCCTCCCAAAAGGAGCCTGCAGCAACCAAAGAAGGGGTACCCACTAATCTGGGATCTTCCTCATTTGAGGAGATTGCCATTGAAGAGCACCATTCTCCCCAGGTGCATACTGCTTTTACCCCATCTCCCACTGCAACCACCCCACAAAGTCCTACTCTCATTATTGCAAAGGTGCTGACTCAGCTGCATGCCTCTCCTCCTCCCCAACAAACACCAACAAGGGGAAAACCACAGCAATTGAGGAAGAGGATCAACATGCTTCTGACAGCCCACAGCACGAGGGTTTAACTGTTCTATCTCCTGGTGTGGATATGAAGACCAGAACATTGGTGAGGCTGCCACCTCTTCTGAATCAGCACATGATCAGACTGAGGCTGGTAACATAGCTAAGACCTCACCAGAGGCAACAGCTGATGAAGGACATCGTCCTAAGGCTAAAAGTCCCAAGTTCCAAGAAAAAGGGGCACATGCTAAAACTGGTCTACACCCAGTGCATGTACATCCTGCTACAAGCAGGAGGTCAGGTGATTCAGCATCTGCTGATGATGACCTGGGCTTCTTTTATGATGTTCTGGCCCAGAACACAATTCTTGAGGAAGAAGTCAGTAGACTACAAAGACTACTTGACCAATTCTCTCAAAAAGCAAGTCCATCTGCCACCAACATAAACCCACATGGCACCTTCACCTGAAGGTCTCCCACACACTCAGCCACTCAAAACTTCCGAGCCACCAGCTTCTATTTCTAGCACTGCTTCTCAGGGACAAAACCCCTCTGAGCAAACAACTGATATCTTTCAGCAATCCCTACCTCTCATCACCCCAATGATCACAGACATTGTGATCAAAACCATGGATGAGAGGCTTCCCTCAATCATACAACCCCTGGTGGAGGAGATTGTGAGCACAAGGCTTTATGCTACTCAAACCCTTGCAACCAATGCAACCAAAAAGGGGGAGAGTCAGTCAGTGAAAGCAAAGAGGAAGAGCATAGAGGGGAAGAAAGAAAAGGAGACTGAGAAGGAAGAGGAGTTTGTGAAGGGAGCTGACATTGATCAAGTGGGTGAAAGTCACAAAGACTTTCATGTCACATATAAGAAGAGGAAGGTTGAAGGAAAAGAAAAAGAACTCGAACTCGATGAGATGATCACAATGGCGGATGCTACACACAGTAAATCAATGGACTCCATTATTGATCAACTGTATAGACAGGGGTTCGATACTGCACAGCTTGACTTAGAGATTAGGAGACTTGAAGTTGAAGAAATTAACTCAAGATGGGCAAGTTATGATGCATTAGAAAGAGAAAGACTAGAGATCATGATCAGATTCATTGCAAAGTACCTTGGGAGATCATTGATCGAGATTAAGTCATGGACCAGGGACAGTATCTTGGCAATAACCACCAAGTAAGTGTGCAATAGGCACTAAATGGTGTTTAGGAATAAAACTGATGAAAATGGGCTTATTGTCAAGAACAAGGCTAGACTGGTTGTACAAGGGTTTTCACAAGAAGAAGGTATTGATTATGATGAAACCTTTGCCCCCGTAGCCAGACTAGAGGCAATTAGATTGTTCTTAGCCTATGCTGCATTCCACAATCTTAAAGTTTTTCAAATGGAAGTCAAAAGTGCATTTTTATATGGTACAATAAAAGAAGAGGTTTATGTGTGTCAACCACCAGGTTTTGAGGATAATAAGTATCCTGATTGGGTGTATCAACTTGATAAGGCTCTTTATGGGTTGAAGCAAGCTCCTTGAGCCTGGTGTGAAACACTTTCAAATTTTCTTCTTAAAAATAATTTCACTAGAGGCTCCATAGATAAAACTTTGTTTATAAAGAAAGTGGATCAGCATAAGCTACTTGTTCAAATTTATGTTGATGATATTATTTTTGCATCCTCTGATCCCCAGTTGTGTGATGATTTTACAAGTCTATGAAACAAAAGTTTGAAATGAGTGCAATGGGAGAATTACAGTTCTTCTAGGCTTGCAAATCAAACAAAAGGCTGATGGAACCTTTATTCATCAATCAAAATATACAAAAGAACTTTTGAATAAGTTTGATTTACAAAATTGTAAGCCCTGTTCTTCTCCCATGTGCAACACCACACAAGTGGATGAAGATCAGAAACGTAAAGCTGTTGATGAAACACTTTAAAGATGTATGATTGGATCCTTGATGTACTTAACAGCTTCTAGACCAGATATCATGTTTGCAACTTGTGTTTGTGCAAGATTTCAGGCTGCTCCTAAAGAGTCTCATTTGATTGTAGTCAAGAGGATCTTTAGATATTTGCAAGGTACACAATCTCTAGGTCTTTGGTATTCCACTGGAAACTCATGCAAGTTAGTTGCTTTTTCTGATAGTGACTATGCAGGGTGTAAGTTAACCAGAAAGTTAACTTCTGGTGGATGTCAATTCCTAGGCAACTATTGATTTCTTGGCAGAGTAAGAAGCAAACATCTGTTGCTACATCGACTGCTTAAGCAGAGTATATTGCTGCTGAAAGTTGTACATCTCAGGTACTCTGGCTTCAAAACCAACTATTGGATTATGGCATTACAGAGACTAAGACTCCATTATTAATGGATAGTGCTACAGCTCTGTGCATTGTTAAGAATCCAGTCCAGCACTCTAGGACCAAACATATAGAGATCAGACACCATTTTATTAGGGACTATTTTGAAAAAGGTCTGATTGATCCAAAGTTTGTGCCTAGTGCTGATGAGCTTGCAGATATATTTACTAAGCCTTTGGATAGTTCAACTTTCCAAAACCTTGTGTTAAGGCTTGGTATGCTGCAGCTAGAATAAGTGATAACTATTACTGATCTCAGTAAACAAGTACTGATGATCATTAGTAACCATGTCACAAATATGTACTAATTCTGTTAAAAGAAACTGATGCAGTAACAACTGCTAATGTAGTTATAACTCCTGATGTCAGTAAAAACAGATAAGTACTGATGTCCTATGAAACTACTGAAATCAGCTAAAAAGTCTGATGAGTAAGTGTTGAGGACAGTATGAAACAGCTAAAAAGCTAAGAATTGACGAAAACTACTGATGAGAATTTTCTCTTCAGTTGTTTCCACAAACTGCTGTTTCACCCTAAACAACTGATGACAAAACCATGTCTTCGGTAGTTTCACAACTACTGATGACTAACACCAAGTCCTCAGTTGTTTCCAACACCCGAAGACAAAACCAAGGTTTTCAGTAGTTTCACAACTACTGATGACTAAAACCAAGTCTTCAGTTCTTTTCAAACGTTTGATAGTTGAAACCAAGTCTTCAGTTGTTTTCATACAACTGCTAATAACACCAACACTTTCAATCGTTTTCTTTCCAGCCTTTTCTTAACCTATAAATACCTACACTTATAGCCAAACGTTTCATTAGCCGTTTTCAAACCTTTTCTCTCTCAACAATGGCGACCATGAAACTCAAACCCCGACAGAACTGTGTTGCCTACCTTTCGAAATGGGCTTTCGGAACAAGTTTGACACTGCTATCGATCTTATGATGGATTCCCAATACCGAACAACCTTTCTTCTGAATCCTACCGTATACCCTGATTCCTTAACCCAGTTCTGGACCAGCGTCACTGTCACAACTGGTGAGAATGATAGCCAAATCACTCTCCAGTCGTTGGTGAATCAGAAACAGGTGCTCATCACCCCACATCATTCGCAAAATCCTAAATTTGCATGATGGCACTTATACTAAAGAATACCTGAAAGGCACCACTGATATGTCTTTCATCAATAACAGGTATGCAGGCGACTTAAGTGCTACAACCGTTCTTAAAAAGCACTTCCATGATGTCGAAAGACTTATCTTTCATATGGTGAATGTCTGCCTTGCTTCAAAGACATCCTCTTGGAATCTGATGTCTTCACGGTGGCAACAGGTATTGTACTCTATCTTTGAACGCCAAAATCTAAATTTTTCTGAGATAGTGTTCATGGAACTAAAGGATCAGGCTCAGAACCCTGTGGCAAACAGATGGCTACTTTATCCCAGGTTTTCTGATGGCCATAATTTTGAATCAATAAAATCTGATGGCCTTGTTGGTCTTGGGTCCCCCTGCTCTAGCTGTTTTAGCTGAGGTATACTCCAGACATAACTCTGACCCTACTCTTAAAGGGGCTGCCCGGATGCTAAAACCAAAGCAGAGGGAACCCACAGCCTCCACTTCCAGATCCAAAGTCCCCACCAAACCCAAATCCAAAATGCCCAAAAAGGCTACTCAGGGGATGAGGTCCTTTGAGGATGCCCCTGTACCACCAATAGAGAAGCACATACTGGTTATAACCCCCCAGTCATGTCAAAGACTCAACCTGCTGAAACCGCACAAGTTTCCTCTCAACAGGATCCTGTTGCAACCACAATTCGGGATCCCACATTACTGGAACCTATCTCAATTGAGAGGTTACCATTGAAGAGCACCTCTCACGCTGGGTGCAATCTGCTTCGGACCAATCTCCACATGCAACGCCCCTCAAAAAGCCCAACTGATAGTTGCTAAACTGCTGAGTCAGTTGCATTCCTCACCCCCTCCCCAAAAACCAATTACCACTGGGAATACCTCAACCATTGGGGGGAGGACCAAAATGCTTCTTATAACCAACAACACAGGGGTTACAATGTTCAATCTCCAAGTGTAGAAAAGGAGGTTAGAACATCTGGTGAGGCTGCCACTTCTACTGCTTCAGCATATGATCAGGATGAAGTTGGTAACATCCATAAGACCTCACCAGAGGCAAGTACCAATGAAGGACATAGTCCTGAGGCAGGAAGTCCCCAGTACCAAGAACAAGGGGCACATGCTTATACTGATCTACACTCAGAGCATGTACATCCTGATTCAATCAGGAGGTCAGGTGTTCAGCAAAGACTGATGATGACCTGGGCTTTTTCTATGATGTTTTAGCCCATAATACCATCCTAGAGAATGAGGTAAGCAGACTCAAAGAGCTTCTAGCCAAAATGTCTCAGGATCAAAGTCCATCTACCCCAATAACCCCATAGATGGCACCTTCAATTGAAGGTTCACCAAACACTTCGCCTACACACATAACTAAGCCACCAGCCACTGCTTTTGGCACCACCTCTCAGGGACATAACCCCTCTGAGCAGATGGTTGCTATCTTTCAAAACTCCTTACCTCTCATCACTCCCATCATTACTGAGATTGTACATAAAGCCATTGATGAGAGGATCTCCTCAAATCTACAAACCCTCATTGATGATGCTGTTCACAATCTCTTTCTGCCTTTCAAGCCCCTGATCCCAATGCAACCAAAAAGGGGGAGACTTCCAAGTCTAAGGCAGTGAAAGAAAAGAAAAGAAAAAGAGTTGATGATCAGAAAGAACCTGCAAAAGAGAAGGAGGTGGAGAAAGAACTGATCTCAGAATAGCTGATCACATATAAAAGAAAGAAAAGTGCTGAGTCAAAAGCTTATGAAGATAAATCCTTAAAAGATCTTTTCAAAGATACTGATGAAGCTCACAGCAGATCCATGGATAAAATTATAGATCAGCTCTTTCGACAAGGTCATGACACAGACACACTAGACACTGAGATCAGAAGGCTGGAAATAGAAGAGATTCAAGCTAGATGGGCCGGTTATAGTGTTTTGGAAAGGGAAATATTGGATATAATGATCAGATTCATTGCCAAGTACCTTGGAAGATCATTGATAGAGATAAGGCCCGGTCCAGAGACAGTATCTTGGAGATAACCAGAAGATCTGCTCTGCTGAGGCTATAATAAGAGGTTGATAATTGAAGCACTGGATGAAGCAGGTGCAGGGAAGAGAACTAAAATGGCAAAGCTCTCCAAAGCCAAACTCACCACACAAAATGCTAAGTTAGTCTTCTCACACTCGCACTCAAACACAACCTTATCTCTAAAATCTCCCAAATCTATCCCTAAACCAAAGCCACCCATAACTCAACCCACAAAACCAATCCCTATACCCTAAACCACCTCAAACCTTACCCAGTGATGCACCCAGAAGGAGGAGAAGGGTGTTGAGGGTGAAGAAGATGAAGAAGAGGATGATGATGATGATAGTCTGCCAATCTCTGTTATTCTCAAACTCAAATCACCTGAGCATAGAATTCAACAAGTGATTACTCTAACTTGCAAATGTAGATGGTGAAGGTAAAGATTGAAGAAGCAGAACAGCAGAAACAGCACGATGAGAAGTTTCTCAAGATGGTTGATAAGGATTTCCCTTAGTCCTCATCCATTCAAGAAATGAAGAAACAGGCTCTGAGGCTGTACACTCTTAGACATACTTTTCAACATCAAAAAAGAAAGAGTGCGGATCTGGCCAGACCCTAGGGTAAGTTCTAGAATTCATAAGAAGAATATTCCAAGTAGATATCATGGCCAAGAGAAGAAGACCTTGAATGCTGCAATTACATTGGCCATAGTAGTCTCACCCTAGGAAATCATTGAAGAATTCAAGAGAGCTCACAAATCCAGACAACCCCTCAATCTATTCTTGAGAACAAAATGATCAAGAAGGGTTGTTATACAAAAGACTTGAAGATCTTCAGAAGAGTGAACTCCAGTTGTTGCTTGAAGGCTCTCACCCTGATGAATTTGCTTATAGAGAGATAACAACTGTGGAGTTGAAACATGGAAAGATAGTGAGATACCTGTCTGAGTATTATGGCCCAGAGTTCTTCTTCGAGGGAGAAGCAGAGGAACTCACCAAGGAGGAACAAGTTGTTCTCCTTGAGGCCTATGCTAGTGAGTCTTATAGACTCATTAATGGGAATTAGGTTTCATGGTTAGGACAAGACTCTGTGTCCAGTTTCCCAAGACAGAGTTCCCTTCCATACTTAGCCAATCAAAATATTAGAAACCTTTTCCCGACCATGCTTAACTGATTACCTCTGAAGCTGATGAAGAGGGTGTTTCTGCCAAGAATAAGTGGGATCATCAATAAGTTTAGAGGTTTTGGCTGCATTGGTTCAGGGGGAGTTTGTTGGACCAAAAGAACCAATGAGCCTGATCAGAAAAACCACTAAGTCCCACAGACATTACAACTGCTGAAGAAGGTGTGGTGTAACATCGATGTTCAGAGATACACCACCCCTCCTGCTGGAAAAGGACCCGCCTTCTTTTTCGACTATGCTAGATTCTTCAAGTCCTTTAACATCCCTCTCTCCACATCTGATGATGATTAGCAGCCAAAATGATGTATGATGTTCTAAACACACCATCACAGTAATCTAAATCATCTGGCTCACAAGCTGCATCACCAACCAACTTAGGGGAGCACTCGAGGTAAGTGACTATTCCTCTGATGATGAGCCGTGGAGAATGATCAGGACCCTTAGGAGCAATAGGTGCCTCCTACTGTAGGTCCACAAGCATCTGATATTGATGCCTCTGAGTCTTCAGAACCTCACACTCCTACTGCCAGATACTACCACACGTTCATAATCTTGATTCTGAGTTAGTGGTTCCCACCACTCCTGATCACGCCTAATGTCTATCATCCTCTGGACAATGTCATTGGCGATGTCAGATCAGAAGTTTGACAAGAAATCTGTTGGACCAAAAGAACCAATGAGCCTGATCAGAAAAACCTCTAAGTCCCACAGACATTACAACTGCTGAAGAAGATCAAACCAGCTGAAGACATCAGCTGATTACAAGGTCTGAAGACAAAGTCTGAAGACAAGAACAGAAGACTACTACTGAAGACAAAGTCTAAAAGTAAAGAACTGAAGACAAAGTTTGAAGCTATCAGCTGAAAACAAGTCTGAAAGTAAAAGTTTGAAGAATAAAGACTGAAGACAAAGTGATCAGTAGTTGTCACAACAGTTGAAGTTATCAACTTCAGTAGTTGTGATGGTTTTCTTTCAGTACTTGTAATTTACTTTTCAGTAGTTATAGTTTCAGTAGTTTAGTTTCAGTAGTTTTATGTTTCTTGTACTTAGCATTCTCTGAGATGTAATCAGTAGTTGAGAACATTCTCAGTAGTTTGCATAGTTTCAGTAGTTTGAATAATTCTGTTAGATGTCACTATCAGTGACATTAGTAGACGTCACATATCATATATAAGGAATGTTGACCTAGTTGTAAAGTGTGACATTAAGCCTCCACGAAAGCATATGAATGAAATATCTCTTTTGCAGAATTCTCTTTTTCTGTAACCATTACTGTTACATTGAATATCAATTGTGTTCTTGTGAATTGTTTAATTCGTTGTTCGAATTCCGCTGCAATATCAAGGGAGTCACCCAGATTGGGGACTACATTTCCCTCCTTGTCAGCATACTCTAGATAATGCTGTGCAGTGACGTCTTCAATTTCGATTTCATCGGCATCGTTAAGCTCAGCGTCACTGTATATGTCAACTGTACGAGCATCCTTCACGATCTCATCAGGATTCAGTCTGAACTTCTCAGCAAGTCGCTCATCAGTAAGGTCGTGGATTATTTCTCCTTCTTCAAGAGTGTAACTCACAAACCTCCTGACTATCCCTTGCAGATCAAGTATCATTGTGAGTTGAGACTTTATCTGTTGAACGGAGCAACGTCATATTCATCTTGCTGAGATGTGTGATCAGCTTGATTTAAACATATACATCATACATCAGTAAGTGATCAAAGCAGTAACATCAAAGATATACATAGACATTAGTTACATAACATTATCCAAATTCAATTACAATGGTTTCATGTACATAAATATCTAAACATTACTTTTCCCTTGAATATCCAGCATGTCAGTAGGGGGTAGAAGATGAGGCTCCTTGGTCTTGATTTCTCTTTATATGTCTTTCTTGACCTTGAGCTGATGTAGATGCAGCTGCATCTCCTTCTTCATCATCATCATTGTTCTGCCTTTCCCTTGTCTCTTCCTTCTCACTGGCCTCATCATCATCATTATCATCATCTTCACCATCATCATCTCCTTCCCTTATCTTGAGTGGCTCATCCTTTAAGCCCTTGAGCTTGAGCATGATGGTCTTCTTTGATGCCTCCAACTCCTCTATCCTCTTTGATGAGGGATGTTTTGCTCCTAGAGTTAGGCAATCTGCTCAGCTTGCTGTGAGATCTACTGTGCTTGGGTAGCGTTTAGCTCCACAAGCTGACGTAGTTGGGCAGTCTTCTCCTCATCAGCAGCTAACAACTTCAGCACCATACGGCTAAGTGCTGACAGCTGTTCCTCTACCCCCAATAGGGGGTAGAGATGATCCTGTGTGGTAGGTAGGGTGGAGGATGGTCCGGCTTGGTGGCTAGTGGTGGTGGTGGTGGCAGTGGTGAAGATTGGGGGTGGTATAGATGTAGGTGGTGGTGGATGAGCTGTAGTGGTGGTGGATTGGATGTGGGTAAGTGGTGGAGTGGGTGTTGCAGTGGTGTGTGAGGTGGTAGAGGTGGTGGCAGGTGGTGTGGTAGCAGTGGTGGTGGTAGTGGTGGAAGGTGTGGCTGAGGTAGTGGCTGTGGTGGTAGATGAGGTCAAGGTGAACTTCAATCTCTTCCCCTTCTTGCCATAGGGGTGAGCCATCCTCTTCTTCCGTGTGCCTCTAGACACTGAGGCTCCTCCTTGGCTGTTGGGCGGGTTCGGGGCATATGAGGGATCTGAATCAACAGCAGCATCCCCGAACTCCCCCGGGCGTCCACCAACCACCCTCAAACCTCTCTCTATGGTAACCACCCTGCTGCCCACAATCCTCGTCAAAGGCTCCTTATCACTCCCTGCCTCCTCATCAGGAGGACAAATATCCTAGTGAAAGCTTGCAGTGGTGGCATCTATATGGGTAGGGGGTGGAGATGTAACATGGGTAGTGGGGCCCCTAGTAGAAGCGGGCCCAGAGTCTCTGCCAGTGTCACCATCATCATTGGAGTCATCAGATGGAAGAGCAATTTCCTCAACATATGAATCACTTTCCTTGTGATGCCACTTTCGCTGTCGTGGCGTCACATACTCCACCAAGGCTAGATGCCCGATCAGTCTCTTAACAGGGGTTTGACCTGCTTTCCCTGTAGACCTTCTTCCGGCCTAGTGTGTTTTCATCCATAACCTCCAATGAACCAGCATCCTGGCTCTCCTTAGGTAGAGGGGGCAGCTTCTCATCAATAATCATTTAGGGAAACCTCGGGTACTTACAAGAACCCTCTTTGCCTTTAGCCTCCAGATTCTCAATTAAGTATGAGAATATCATTCTTGAGAAGCTGAAGAGGTGGTTCAATACTAGTGCCACATAGGCATCAGAATCTGGTCTGAATGATCATCAAACCCACCCCTTCGAGAGGCTATGCACTTAAGGATCACATGTGCTAAGACCTGTACTGGGGACACAGGTTGCTCTGGTTGAGCACCCCTGCATTTATGTCCCTAGAGTACTTAATCCTGAGGAAGCACCCTCTCACAGTCAGAGGGTAAAGGCTGGTCGGGTGATCTGCATCACCACCCAGAGCGAGTACTCGTCGTATATCATCAGCCGTCGCTTCGATAGCCTGCCCAAAAATGCTGCTTCGGATGCTGTAGGACTCATGTGAACACTCAACTGATGCCCCCTCCCAGAAGGCCTGTTGTATAGACCTATAGGGACTGTACGATGTGGATATAGCTCTGTGAATCCGGGATGTCTTTAGGAATGCAATGATCCCAGTAAACTCGGCACCATTCTGAGTCGTAGCATCCAAATGAGCATAGATTTGTGCTTGGTGTTTATTGTCCACCTATCAGCCATCAATCGGTAATACAAGACACATAGACATTAGATCACCACACAATAAACATCAATTCAAATTTACCTAGTTGAGCTCAATCTGGTTCAATCATGCAATTGAATACAGTCGGGTGACTGAACATGCGACTGAGTTCAATCGGCTGACTGAGCTTGTGATTTGTTCAGTCGGCTGATTAAGCTCATTCGGATTATCCATTCTGCTGACTGAGTCATTCGGCCATCTCAATCGTGCGATTGGAATTCATCCGGGTGTCCAGTCATCTGACCTACCGTCTGTTCGAATGAAATTCGAATTTTCACCAATTCTTCAAATTAGACATCATGTATTGGTTCAATCGACTCGCAATCACTCTACTAATCACCTAATAACCTAGATTTCAACATTTTACTTAGTTTAGTTAGGTTTTGTCCAATTTCAGTCTCGGGTCTTGGGTAGGGCCAAATCTCATCATTTAGGGCTCAAATCAACAGAGTTTTTTGTTAGATTGCACCGCTTTATACCTGTAAAATCGACAGAGATCGTTAGAATATCACAAGATGAACTTAATTTGGCTCTGAAGAAATTCCGGCAGAGTAACGGCACTTTATGCGATTTTAGGGCGTATAAGGGTGATGAGTTTATGCGATCGACTATGGCTATTTATACTGAATCTGTTTTCAATTGGGTGACTGGACCCATTCGCTATGTTCATTCGGGCGATTGGACCTCAGTCGTGCGATTGGTTCAGTCGATCACATTCAGTCAGCCGACTGGCTTTTAGTCGGGCGACAAACTCATTCGATCAACTCCATTCGGGCGACTGGCTCAATCCTGTAAGCCATTTGTGTGAATGGTTCATACTCATGCTCCATTCGGTTGTATAGGGCATAAGTATGGTCCAATCATATGACTGGTCCATACTCATGGTCCAGTCATGCGAATGGATCTTACTCATGATTTTGACTTTATGACCATTTGACATGCTACACCCTTTAACTTATTGATTAAACATTTTGAACATTCGATCATCTCAGACATGATCCTTTTAACGTTGAAAACTTTTGATCACCTCAGACGAGATCCTTTTAAAACAATTTGTCACCTCAGACGTGACTCAATTTAAATTTGAAAACATATGTGGTCACCTCAGACGTGACCCTTTTAAGTGATGAATTTCCAGATTGAATTCCACTCCATAGTCCGACAGATACAGCTAAAATGACTAAAAAAATTTAAACAAGCAAATTAACTAACAGAACTAAAATGTTTTGTGTTTTTGTGTGGAGTGGAAATCCTAAGATAGAAGTCTACCAGATTTATTTCTAGAACAGGCAGCTTCAAGTTATTTTGACCATAAGTGAACGATTCATTATGGAATCATATAGGTAATCAATTAATTCACGACGTGTTTCGAAAGTCATTTGATGCTTGATTCTTGTTTTCATCGAGGGTCATTTAGCAATTTTTGGAAATCATACTGGTACTACAAGATGCACACATTGATTTGGATTTTCAAGAATTGCAGCCACAATGATTGTTAGTATACTGTCCACTTAAATCCATACACACACTTTTGACACACATTGGTGATATATTAGATTTTCTTATTTCAACCAACATTGTGGAGTCCACGCTTATATGGTAATCAACATTCAGCGGTCAGTGACATTCAGGAGATTTCTAAGCGGTCTACGATTTTGAGAAGAGGAGACTATTCTTAGAGCTATCAAAGAGAAGCCAATCCTCAGGTCAGTGACATCGCACAGCAGAGAGGCAGCAAACAACAATGAATTCTAGAATATCTAGGTTATGCTTATCCTTAAGTCAGTGCTATCGCACAGTAGAGAGGCACACAACCTATCTTCTTGTTAGAGCATCTTTATTTTTTTTTCTTTTGCACATACGCATCAACAACATAGGTTATCAGCTTGATTGCGTTTATTTTTTTCATGCTTTGCTCTTTTAGTGGTCATCCGCACACATTTGTGGCGTTTAGTTGCTCGTCACCCCTTATTGGAAATAACTGATTGTGTTAACCAGTGATAAGATGGGAACTCACAGTCAGTTGAACAGTTTAGTTTAAATTAAGGTCACCAATGAGGTCTAATCATTTATTGTGTCGAATCTACCGACACATCATGTAGTGGTCTAACAACCTCTAGATCTACTTTCTTTTCATTACATTAGTAGTAGCAAGTGTACTATCATTTTTCTCTTTATATTGCCCAGACATCTCAGACTTATACTTTGAACGTTGTATCTAATTCAATTTAATATTTTAAAGTCCCAAATGTTTTGTTCCTGTGTACTATCATTTTCCACAGTCATTGAATCAGTTTCACACGGAGCCGATCTCATTTAATCAGCTAGCCCGTCCTCCTCCCTCGTTTTTTTTAATTACTGACTTTACATATTCTCCCCCTAAAATTCTAAAACCGTAAAATAATTGCGTTTTTAGGATTTTAATAGACGAATAAATAACAGCAATAAAATTATTAAATAAAATAAACTAGAATTAAAGAAAATAAAAGAAAAATGAACATTTCGCATCGGACTAGGCATGGTGATCTTCTTGAATTACCTCACTTTTCTTTTTCACGCTGTTGACCACTAAGAAGTATTGAAAACGTGGTTGATCAAAAGCTTTTGTATAGAGGTCAGCGCATTGAAAATCCATATTTTTTTAACGACATCGATTAGATTCTTTTCAAAGCAATCACGTATAAAGTGATATTTTATGCCGATGTGTTTGGTCTGAGGATGCTGACCGGATTTTTAGTAACGACTATTGCAGTAGAATTATCAACAAAGATAGGGGTGTTAGAAAACTGCAAGCCGTAGTCCCACATCTGTTGTTGAATCCAGATGATTTGAGAACAGCAGCTTGCCGCAACAGCATATTCAGCTTCACAGGTTGACAACGCAACTGATGTCTGCTTCATACACTGCCATGTGACTAATATACTCCCAAAGAATTGACAACCTGCTGATGTAGATTTGTAATTCATCTTGTAGCCGCCATAATCCAAATCGTTGTATGCGGTAAGCTCAAAGTCATCGTCATGAGGATACCATAACCCAAGTGTGGGTGTCTCCCTCAGATAATGAAATATCCTCTTGACCCTAATAAGATGGTTTAATTTTGGTTTTGCCTGATATCTTGAACAAATACACGTTGCATACATGATATAAGGTCATGAGGCAGTGAGGTACATGAGGGATCTAATCATTCCTTAGTACATGGTGGCATCAACCAGATCACCATTTTCGTCGGGTGCTACATCATGATTTGTAGCAAGTGGAGTCCGAGCTGCGGAAGCATTCTCCATGTCAAACCGACTAAGAATATCTCCTACATACTTGGTCTGATGTAGAAAAAGTCCCTTTAGTGTTTGATCCACCTGTAACCCGAGAAAGAACTTCATCTCCACCATGGCACTCATTTCAAATTCTGCCTTCATCACTGCTTCAAATTCTTTACATAATTCTTCGTTCTTGGAACCGAAAATTATGTCATCAACGTAAATTTGAACCAGCAGCAGATCACCATCTTTCCCTTGATGAACATGTACAGTCAATTACACCTCTGCGAAGTCCATGTTTCACCAAGTGAGTTGAGAGTTTTTCATAATAAGCTCTCGGGGCTTGGTAAAGCCCATAGAAAGCCTTATCAAGTTTGTAAACATTGTCCCGATGATATGGATCCTCAAATCCTTCAAGTTGACTTACATACACTGTTTCCCGGATTTCACCATGAAGAAATGCACTCTTTACATCCAATTGGTAGACTTTAATCTTCATGTAAGAAGCATAGGCTAGGAAGATACGGATGGCTTCCATTCTTGCCACAGGTGCAAATACTTCATTGTAGTCTATTCCCTCGACCTGTCGAAATCCTTGAACTACAAGTCGAGCCTTGTTCCTGATGATGACACCTTGGTCATCTTTCTTACACTTCAAGACCCATTTGGTATCAATGACTTTTGCACATTTAGGTCTATCAACCAGTGTCCATACACCTAACTTCTTGAACTTAAGAAGTTCTTCTTGCATGGCACTCACCCATGCCTCATCATTTAGGGCTTCACTAATGTATTTTGGCTCGAACTAAGACACAAAACAATGATAACCACCATCGTGAAGGTACCCTTTCTCCATTACTGAGGCATAATCAGCTGAATACAGCTGATTTCTTGTCTAAACTCCTGATCTTACATCTCAAATGACATTGTCTGGAGGATGATAGACATTTAGACATGATCCAGGAGTGGTGGGAACAACTACCTCAGAATCAAGATTAGGAACATTTGGTTCTGTATCTGAGGCAGAATGAGTGTGAGGTTTTGAGGACTTAGAGGCATCATTGTCAGATGTTGTGGACTTGTAGTAACATGAACTGTTCCTCGTGATTGTTCTGATTATCCTTCACGGCTTCATCGTCAGAGGAGGAGTCACTAGCTTCAAGTGCTCCCCTGAATGGTTAGTCAATTCACCTTGTGAACCAGATGATGTTGAATCTTGTGATGGTGTGTTTAAGACATCATACATCATTTGGCTGCTAACTCATCATCAGATGAAGATAGAGGTATGGTGAAGGACTTGAAGAATCCATTATTGTTGAAAAAGAATGCAGGTCCTTTTCCAGCAGGATGGGTGGTGTATCTCTAAACATCTACACACCCACCTCTACTTGACCCGTTGAGTTGTTGTAAACTCTCTTATTCGGTATGTTGTATCCTAGAAAGATGCCCTCTTTAGTCTTCTCGCTAAACTTCCCATCTTGAATCTTATTCAGCAACGTGCATGGTGCTTCGAATGGCTCGAGATACTCTAGATTTGGTTTACGTCGTTGAAGTAACTCGTAACACGTCTTGCCATGACGTTTTACTAACAAAACTCAATTTAACGTGTAACACACATTGGCTACCACCTCATTCCAAAATTGGATAGGCAGTTTCGAGTCTGCTAGCATTGTACGTGCGATCTCTATTAAGCTACGGTTCTTTCTCTCAGCAACCCCGTTCATCTGAGGAGTGTAGGCGGAAGTGAACTGATGCACAATTCCCTTTTCTTTATAGAAATCATCCATCCATTGGTTCTTGAACTCGGTTCCATTGTTTGAGTGTACTTGTCTTACCTTCAGTTTGTAGAGAGACTCCAGTGTAGTTACCACTTCTTTGAATGACTTAAATGTTTCTGACTTTGATTTCAGAACATCACCCAAGAGAATCTTGAGTAGTCATCTGTAACTACATAGGAGTACAAATCGCCTGCGATGCTTCTTGTATTGACTTGACCGAACACATCCATGGAGAAGCTCAAGAGGCAGTTCTATAGAATTAACTTTCTTTGCCTTATGAGACTTCTTTGTGTGTTTGCCTTTCTTGCAGGCGACACAAAAATCCGGGAGTTGGAAGTTCTTGGCATTGACTCCTCGCACTAGATCATTCTGGATCAAGTGATTCATCTTCCTTGGATTGATGTGCCCCATTATCCTATGCCAGGAGATAGAATCCTTCTCAGTAGCTTTTGACAAGAAGCACTGAACTTGATGATCAGTTGTGGAGGCCTTTGATAGATCCAAGACATAAAGATCATTATATCTTGAGGCTTACATTAATACTTGGTCCTCCAGGACTACATAGTCCTTTTTCAGGACATAGCACTTTTTGTTATCAAAAACTACTTTAAAGCCTTTATCACATATTTGTGACACAGAGTGTAAATTGTTTTGTAGTTATTGAACGTAGTTTACCTTATCAAACTTACTTTCTCATTCCCTATCTC
This sequence comes from Flaveria trinervia, assembly GCA_025506515.1. Taxonomy (NCBI): domain Eukaryota; kingdom Viridiplantae; phylum Streptophyta; class Magnoliopsida; order Asterales; family Asteraceae; genus Flaveria; species Flaveria trinervia. Next base: position 67,318,104 of record CM046451.1, on the reverse strand, counting down.
CCCTTGAGCTGTAATGTAACCTCCTTTATTTCCCACAAAGGAAACATGACCTCCTTTATTTTGTTTGATGTTTGACAGGAGTGCCCAGTTTCCAGTACGTGCCTTGATGCTCCGCTATCTACAATCCAAGTGTTTGTTTCAGCACTATAGCGAACACCCTGCACATTCAATTGAAACCATTAGTTAAGGTTAGGTACCCAAGCCTTAACTAGCTTGGGTGACCCAGAGGCATCACACATCATAAACTCTACCCATTGTCCATTAGAGGGTGAGGGAAGATCATTTGTCTTATTATTCTCATTTCCAGACATATACTTTTCTTTCCATGAGCCAACTTTGTGTAAGGCATGTTTGTGATAAACAGACGACTAGTTGATAGGTTGAACTTTACGTTCACTGACTCCTTTGGTGGAGTCATGGATCTTATTTTGGAAGATCTTGCCTTAGTGTCATAAAGTTCAATCCTTTTCTTTGGTGTCTGGTAATAAGGGCAATAAGATGCAATGTGTCCATACTTTCCACAGTTGTAGTATGATGTGCTTTCAACTTGACGATTTAACTTTCTCTATGGAGAAGTATGTGACACAGGTGCGACATTGTTTATTTGGGTTTTGACATGTCTTGCTTAGATGTTATCTGGTTTAAGAAAATTAATTGTTTGAACATTTGTAACATCGTTTCCTTTTTGTCTCTCTGGACTTAGACATGAAGCACGTGGGTGGTTAACATGTTTGGTCTTTTTGGGTTCAGAATTAGACTTGGTTGACCCAGACTTAACTTTAACCTTTTCAAATTGTTCGTCCAAATTAACACAAGACATTTTACCTTTTGATTTTGAAGTGGCATCCTTTTGTTTAGTGACAGATTCATTGTATTTACATGTGGAATCTGGATCACTTACAAGAGGAGTGGACACCACATGATCCTTGATAGGGTTATTATTTACTGGTTTACTTTGTGCATTCATCAAGGTCTCATGTGGTGGTGGTACCACTTTATATCCCAACCCCTCCCTATTATTATGCTCTCTACTAAAGTGTTGGACAATGTGGGATGAATGAGTCCAACTATGCAGTTTTTGTTATAGTGAATTTACTTCTACTTCCAAAACTTCCTTTTGTTTCTTAGTGTCTTCTAGGGAGTTAAGATAGAACTTAATGTCATTAGCTTGGTTAAATGCTACAACTTCAGTTTCCCTAAGCTGTTTATTCAATAGTTCTGTCTTTTCTTTGTAACTGTGCTCATTTTGTTCTAGAACTCTATTGGCTTCTGTGCACAGTTGTAAGTCCTTTACTAAGCTATCATTATGATCTAATAACCTAGCAAATTTTAAATCAATGTTTTCCCTAAATTTATTACAATCAAAACAAAGCATGATTATTGAACATTTAAGTAGTGGAACTTACCTGAGAGGGAGTGGTTGAATCAGCCATCAAGGCAGAGTCTGACGTTTTTGGTTTTGGTGATTTTGGACTTGTTGTACTTGTCCCTTCTTCAGGTAGGTGATCAACTACCGTTGCAGATTCTTCAACGTTTGACATCGCGAGCTCCACTGCAATATCACCTTCACTTGCTGAGCGTCATCTAGATCCACAACACTAGCGATTTTGGATTCTCCCGGAGACGCAAACCGGAAGCTCCAATCTTGTCCTTCGTCATCATGAGCTATTAAGGCTTTTGGATCCTTCGTCGATGAGGTAGGACTGTTTGTGGGCTTCTCCTGACGAGAGAAAGATGAGAATGGATTCCCATTTCCCATCTTCTTGGGCTTCACGTATTCACGTTTGATGTGCCCATTTTCCCTACAATTGAAACAGGTAACTTTTGACTTGTCAAAGCCAAAGGTTGTGTCCTTAGTGGCAATCAGATTCTATCTGGTCTCCTTGACAACTTCTTTGCTCTCCGAACAGCACTTGCTAAGGCCCACATTATATCTATCCATTCCAACTCTGTTTCGTCTACCTGCTCATAGTCCTCATCTGCCAGATGGTAGTTCCCAATTTTCCCAGCAACTAGCCCATCATAGGAGTGGACTACCGCTGGTAAGAGGTCCATGTACTCCTTTGCTACCTCAACAGTCACATTTTTGAGATTCTCGGTCTTCAGTTTTGTAGCATTTGCTTCAGGTGCTATGTATTGAGTACCAGACGACCCTGATGTGTCAGATCCTGAAGAAGAAGATTGAGATGGACCAGTTGAACTTGACACAAAGGCTTTTTGTAGTGAAGCTACAGACGTTTTGGCTTGAGGAGTTGAGTTGTACAAGGCTGGGTTCTGATCATAAGTAGACTTTTGTGCCATGTACTTCATCCTCAACTCTTCTTCCCGCAGTTTCAGAATGAAGTTGTTGATGTCTAACTTCGCGAGCATATCATTCTGTCTGAGGTTGGAGACAAATGAACTCCACTTCTTGGGCAAACCATCTGCAAAGTTTGAAACTTTGTCTTCCATAGACGTAGTAACTCCATGAGTGCGCAGCTCACTCATCAGATGGTAGAGACGATCAATAACATCGTCTAAGCTCTTCTTTCCTATTGACGAGAAGTTGTCAAACTCCTTCTTCAATGCTTTAGCTTTCAGAGCTTTCAACGATGTATTTCCCTCATATCTCTTTTCCAATGCATCCCATAGCTTTTTAGCTTTCTTGTTCTCAGAAAATTGATGGAAAATGTCCTTCGGAATTAACTGAGTGAGCAATGCATAGACTTTCTTCTCAGCATTATACATAACCTTTTGTCCATCAGTCATGCCTCCTAATGTAAGTTTGACTCCATCTGCACCTACACGCATGTTGTACCCCGTCTCTATCGACTGCCACAAATTAGGATGTACGCCATTCAAGTAAATCTCCAATCTTTGCTTCCACTACGGTAATCATCTAACGTAATTAGCTTAGGGGGTTGTTGTGATTCCCCACTTCGTTTTCCAGAAGCAATAGATTATGGATCCTCGAATCTCCCCTGCGATGAATGCTGAATACTAGTCTTCCATTGTTATAACTTTAAACTTTGAACAAACTGCTTTACTCGTGCGAATGGAGGTGTGCGATTGGGCTAATCGTGCGATTGAACAATGCGGATGGCTCAAACGTGCGAATGTAACTAATGCGGATGAATCAATCGTGCGTATGGACAGGTGCGAATGAACAATGCGACTAAATGGTTCAGTCGTACGTATGGGAGTGCGACTAAATGGTTCAGTCGTACGTATGGGAGTACGAATGAGTCCAATCATGCGTATGAGGGATGCATATGAATTAAGTCATGCGATTGAGTCAATTGTGCGACTGAAGCTGCTAAAACTTGAAAATTCGTAGGTTTAAGGTATTGACGCAAAAACTCGAATTTTTCAAGAACCCTAATTGCCTTATGCCGGAAAAATGTTAACTTTACGAACTAGAGACGTCTAAGACACCATTTGACACAAAAAGATTGTGTTTTTTACTGGAAAAACATAATTTTTATATCAAAAATGATCGAATCACACGTAAATCAAGAGCCAAAGCTCTGATACCACTTGTTAGGACCGTGTATTGAACGAAATACTAACTGAAATACGTGTATACCGAATCAAATAGTGCGGAATCCTATTTGATTGGTGATCCAATCAGTGAGAACGCACGTAGAAAAATTATGCATTGAATCTAAACGTTAAGAATTATTGGTAATCGATCTAGTGCGATCTATGAACTTGGAACAGGTTCTTAGAGGTCTTTGGACATCTAGATTACGATTTAGTACGTAGGTTTTCAAAGTGTTATGTTTTTCACGATTTAAGTGGTATTTATAGGTTAGGGTTTCTCATTTGGGCGACTGAACCATTAGCATGGTTCAGTCATGCGATTGAGTCATCGGTTGATCTATTCACACGACTGAGTGGTTAGTCGTGCGACTAAGTCAATCTCATGTTACAATCGTACGACTGATCCAGTCTCCTAATTCAGTCGTGCGACTGGTTCATTAGCATGAAGTTGTTCATGCGTATGGTCCATTAGCATGGGCTATTTGCATGAGAACTTCATATGACTAAGTTTGAATATGTTTCACAATCATTAATTGACTTAGATCTATTCAAACAACCACAAACCTATATAGTTAGTTCAATAAGCGTTATTACATAATAAGAAATGAAATATTCAACATTATAAGCACAACCACACATTGTATTTCATTAAGTACCCATTCTATTACATATGTGTGAGACAATAAAGACATTTTATATTAAGCTCATAAACTAGGAACACATGTATCTACAAGGGGATATTCTCAGTCGGTGTGACATGGAGAATGCTTCCGCAGCTAGGACTCCACTTGCTACAAATCATGATGTAGCACCTGATGAAAATGGTGATCTAGTTGATGCCAGCATGTACCGAGGAATGATTGGATCTCTCATGTACCTCACTGCCTCAAGACCTGATATTATCTATGGAACATGTCTTTGTTCAAGATATTAGGCAAAACCAAAAGTTAACCATCTTATTTGGGTCAAAAGGATATTTTGTTATCTGAAGGGTACACCCACACTTAGGTTGTGGTATCCTCATGACGATGACTTCGAGCTAACCGTCTACAGTGACTCGGATTGTGGCAGCTACAAGATGAACTACAAATCCACCTCAGCAGGTTGTCAGTTCTTTGGGAGAAGATTAGTCATGTGGCAATGTAAGAAGCAGACATTAGTTGCGCTGTCAACTTGTGAAGCTGAATATGTTGTTGCGGCAAACTGCTGTTCTCAAATTATCTGGATTCAACAGCAGATGCAGGACTACGGTTTGAAATTTTCTAACACTCCTATATTTGTTAATAATTCTGCTGCAATAGCCGTTACTAAAAATCCTGTCCAACATCCGAAGACCAAACACATCGGCATTAAATATCACTTTATACGTGATTGTTTTGAAAAGAATCTAATCGATGTTGTTAAAATAAATACGGATTTTCAACGCACTGACCTCTATACAAAAGCTTTTGATAAACCACGTTTTCTATATTTGTTAGAGGTCAATGGCGTTAAAAACAAAAGTGATGTAATTCCAGACGATGAACAGATCTAGTCCGATGCGTCAAGTCCATTTTATTTTATTTTATTTTATTTTCTTTTCTTTTCTTTTCTTTTCTTTTCTTTTATTCTAGTTATTTATTTACTTTATTTTATTGTTTCAATTCTTCGCTTATTAAAATCCTAAAAACGCAAATCGTTTACGGTTTTAAAATTTTAGGGGGAGAATAGGTTAAGTAAGTATTATAAAAAAACGAGTGAGGAGGACAGGCAAGCTGATAGAAATGAGCTCGTATCTGAGATATGGATTCAATGACTATCGAAAATGATAGTACACAGGAACAAAGCATTTGGGACTTTAAAAGATTTAAATTGAATTACATGTGAAATTCAAAGTATAAGTCTAGAAAGTCTAAGCAAAAATAAAAGGAAAAATGATAGTAAACTAGCTACTACTAAGGTAACACGGAGAAAGTAGACCTAGAGGCTAGTAGACCATTGATGATGTGTCGGTAGATTCAACACAATAGATAAGTAGACCTGGTTGGTGATCTCAAGATCAAACTAAGTTGTTCAACAAGCTGTGGGTTATCATCTTATCCCTGGTTAACACAATCAACAAAGTTCCAATAAGGAGTGACGAGCAAAATAAATGTCATAAATGTGTGCGGATGACCAAAATATAAGCAAAGCATATGATAAAAAATGAAAAAAGCAATCAAACTATAACCTATTTTGTTGGTGTGATCTGTGCAACAAAATAAATTGTTCAAACAAGAAGATAGGTTATGTGCCTCTCTGCTGTGCGGGGGCACTGACCTGAGGATAAGCATAACCTATATATTCTAGAATTCATTGTTGTTTACCGCCTCTCTACTGTGCGGTGGCACTGACCTGAGGCTTGGCTTCTCTTTGAAAGCTCTAAGAATAGTTTCTTCTTGTCAAAATACCCGTAGACCGCTCAAAATATACTGAGGAATGTTGAACACCATATAAGCATGGGATCCACAACTGCTTGTTGAAATAATTAAACCTTAAACCATCACCAATCTGTGTCAAAAGTCCATGTATGGATTTAAGAAGACAAGTACACTGATAATCATCATGGCTGCAATTCTTGAAAGTCCAAATCAATGTGTGCATCTTATAATACTAGTATGATTTCCTTAATTTGCAAATGACTCTCGACGAAAACAAAAATCTAGCATCAAATGTTTTTAGTAACATGTCCTGAATGATTTGATTACCTATATGATTCCATAATGAATTGTTCCTCTTATGGTCAAAATAACTTGAAGTTGCTTGTTCAAGAAATAAATCTGTTAGATTTCAATCTTAGGATTTCCACCTCACACAAAATCACAAAAATATGTCTTAAATTCTATCCTTATTTCTAGTGGTTTCTTTTGTTTAAGTTTGTCAATTTAGGGTATGTGTCGGACTATGTCGTGGAATTCAATTGGGATTTATTCACTTAAAAGAGTCACGTCTGAGGTGACCAAACGTGCTTTCAATGTTAAATGGGTCACGTCTGAGGTGATGAAATGTGTTTTGCTTAAAAGGATCACGACTGAGGTGATAAAAAGTTTTCAAGTTAAAATGATCATGTCTGAGATGATCGAATGCTTGTAATGTTCAATTAACTATTAAATGGGGTTAAATTTCAAAATGGTCATAAAGTCAATACCATAAGTATGAGCCATTCGCACGACTGCACCATGAGTATGACCAGTCATCCAATTGGACCATACTTATTCACTAGACAACCGAATGGAGCATGAGTATGAACCATTCACACAAATGGCTTACAAGATTGAGCAAGTCGCCCGAATGGAGTTGTCTGAATGAGTCAGTCGCCCGACTGAAACCCGGTCGGCCGACTGAAAGTGATTTACTGAACCAATCGCCCGACTGGGTTGCAATCACCCGAATGAAAGAAACGAATGGATCCAGTTACCCGATTGAAACCAGAGTCAGTATAAAGAGGGCCATAGTCAATCTTATAAACTTATAACCCCTCATTCGCCCTAAATTCTGTTAGGGATCGTGTACTTCATGATGTACTAACAGATTAATGTATATACTGAACCAAATAGTGCGGAATCCTATTTGATTGGCGATCCAATCAGTGAGAACACACGAAGAAACAATTATGTATTGAATCTAACATTAAGAATCGATTAGGAATCGATCTAATGCGATCTATGAACTTGGAGTATGATCTTAGAGGTCTTTGGATGGCTAGGGTACGTCTGGAGTCGAAGTGTGTATGATGTTTAAGTTTTTTCCATGAATTAGGTGGTATTTATAGGTTAGGGTTGCTCATTTGGGCGACTGAACATTAGCATGGTTCATTCGTGTGATTGAGCCATGCGGTTGATCCATTCGCACGAGTGAGTGTTTAGTCGTGCAACTGAGTCAGTCGCATGAAGTTGTTCAGGCGTATGGGCCATTCAAGCGCATGGACACTCAGTGGCCCTTCAGACGCATGACCACTATTAAACGCATGGTCCAGTCAGACGCATGAGAACTTCACTTAACCAAGTTTGAATGTATTCACTATTATAACATTATACATATCAATTCAAACAATCACAAACCTATATAATGTAGTCAATATGCGTTACACAACTCACTAAATGAAATATTAATCATTATAAATCACAATCAAACATTCTCATTCATTAAGTACCCAAACATTACATAAGCGTAAGACATCCAAGACATATTACATTAAGATCCAAATCTAGGTACATATGTATCAACAAACTCCCCCTTGGACCTAGATCTATCTATCGTCTTACCTTCTTCATAACCTCCTCATACTTCTTGTACTTTTCCGCTCTTGTGACTCATGCATGTATTTCAAATGCAAAACAAAGTCATATCATATTTTGGAATTGGAGGGCTTGTACAATATCCTACGTGTCATAGAATAGTGGCTACTTGTATAGAGTGTAGACGTCGTCAGCTAACATGTTGGTAAGCCACATCGGGTCGAATAGCCTGATAGTATCCATTTTTCGCTCTTTGTTCAGAATGATGACAGCTTCCCCTGGTCTCCAATCATAATACCACCATTTGAAGTGAGGAGTGAAGTCCTATGGCATTTCCCGTAGAGGGATCTTTGACATTGTTCGTGGAGGACTCCACATCAGCACTATCTTTGGCTTTCCAGTTATGGGATCAATTTCAGAGTGTCAGATATACCTCTTAGGTTGTTGAGGTTTGAAGTTGACCCACCTGGTGTGGTACTCTTTCTTTAGGGCAGCCTCAAACTAGCCTGACATCTTTCTCAGGTCAGCGTATAACAGCTTTAGTTTAGCCAGCTGGTTGAGCTCAAAACCAGGTAGAGTCTTTAAATCATGCGGGAATCTAAAATACTCAATACCTTTCTCTCTCTTCACTGCATAAACATTAAGATCATCAAAACGTTTCCACATAATAATTTTGCCTGACACCTTGTGATGTTTCTTCACATTGTAGAGCTTGGTGTAGACATTCTGTCTAGGAGCTGCGTGTTGGGCTCGGATCTCCTCAAAACAACCAGCCCATTCAGCCTTTCTGATATCAACATCAGGGTTTCAGTCTGGTCTTGTCCTTCAACCTTCTTGGACTCTTGCTCCATCTTGTCTAGTATCTCAAATGTATCACCGACAAGGGAGTCACCCAAATAGGGACCCGCTTCCCTCTTTGTCAGCGTACTCGGATAGTGCTCTGCAGTGACGTCCTCTGTCTCTATTTCATCAATGTCGTTCAGCTCGTCATCACTGGTTTCTACAAACGTTGGAGCGTCCTTACCATCTCATCGAGATTAAGCTTGAACATTTCTGCAATTTGCTCGTCAGTGCGTTTGATGAATGATCTCTCCTTCTTCAGGAGTGTACATCACCGATCTCCTAACAATACCCTGCAGAACAAGATCATCGTCAGCTGAGTCTTGATCTGTTGGAGGGGAGCAACATCATGTTTATCCCCTGAAAGTTTGGATCTGCTTGATTTAAAACATGTAACCAACAAATATTAGTCAATAATCAAAGCAGTAAATGTCAACATTACTATAAACATGAAGGATTCTGTGTGCCCAAGACACTTAGAATATGGATGTTGTTAATACATTATGATCCAAGTGGGGTTATACCCAATAACAAGCTTAGCAAACACCAATTTATATTAATTGATGATATGATCATGCAATTAAATATTTACCCCAATTTAGAAAAATGGGTTTTCTAAATAAATTGCATATGAGATGGAACAAATTATAAGGATAATTTGTTGATGTGTTTATTGTTATTCTTGTCATTTAAAGGGTTTAAATAACACTAATACACATGAGTGTACTTTAATTAAATTGTTTAATTAAAGAGCACATATGTCACACTTATAAATTGTGTCTAGAAAGTGACCTTTTACTGTGTGACATATGACTAGTGACAATGTCTTATGTGTTACAAAAATTAAAGGGGAAACTCTTTCAAATCCTCTCTTTTGGCCGCCCCCTTGTAATTTTTTATTGGAGCACATTGTGTCTTGAAAACACACAAACATCACTAGCCTTACACTCATTGATTCATTAATTCCATACATGCAATTTGAACAAGAACTCCTTCTTCTCTTCTCCTCTCTTCTATCACGGCAATTTCAGCAGAAACAAGAGGAGTTTTCAGTTTTGTTCTTGGTGTTATTTCCCCTAACAAGAAGGGTTTTTGCTTCAAGGCTTGGGGTATAACACTTGAGGATTTCTTGCTTGAAGTCTTGGTCGTTTTGGAGCATCATTCAACCTTTCCTTAACGTTTTTGCTGAAGAAAGGTAGTAATCACAGCTCTATGTAGCTGTAATTTTATGTGTAGTTTAGCATATGTTCATAGCTTGATCATTCACATATAATGATCCTTTTGATTTGGGTTTGTTTATCTTAAAACTTCACTAAGAACATGAAATTTTCAGCTTTAAATCGGTATTAAAAGCTACATATCTGCTGCGTTTTCTGAAAGTTTAACTAGTTAAGCTTGCATTTTGTGTTCTAGTAAACCCGTCAATGGCATCAAGAGCCGGTTATGTGGATGACTTGCTTGTTTTGTCCTTTAAAATAGGTTTTAAAGGATGATAATAAACTCATTATAAGCTGATTTGGGGCTGCTATGTTTCTGTTTTGTTGAATCCCCAACTTTCAAGATTATATTATACATGCTTGTGATTAAATCTTGAAAATATATATGTTCATATGTTGTGTTGTTTGGACAACATCTAAACCCGAATTTTTCAGTTTATGTTGCTGAAAATTCATTGGTTTTAAGGGGACTCATAGTTATATTTTGGATGATATAATGGATGCTTATTTTAGTGCATAACCTAGCCATTGACCTTGTGTTGTTTGGGTGTTTATAATGGTTGTATTCATTCATTAAATAGGTTTGTATTATCATTGTTTCAAGTGTAATTTTATTTATTATTGGGTTGTAATAAATAGATTAGATGTAATTTCATTTTACTAGATATCATGTATTAGGACCTTATATCTTGTAATATGAAGACATATGCCTTGGAAGCACAAAGGAAGACACAAAAGAAACATGGAGCATTTTGGATGCGGTTTCAAGTGGAGGCTTTTGGAAGCTTTCTATGTGTTCTCTTGTTGTAACCTTAGAAAAGACCATATGACAACACTTGTGATGGCAAACAAGTGTTTCAACATAAGGGCTATGGTTATGCACATATGATTGTTAATGTTTGTTGTTTGTTGTTGTTTGTTTGAATGGTTGATGTTTTGACATGCATAACAAACTCACTAACATCTAACAAGCTGAAAATTGATGGTTCTAAAAGTTTATATAAAGTTATTAAAATGGTTTAATGATTTTAAAGATTAAATTGGTTTTAATCAAAGGACCATAGGGTACCTTGCATTTGATTGCATGCAAATACAAGTACATAGAGTTTTCTAAACTAATATTATGAAACCTCTAAATATTCTTTAACAAGATCAACACCGTCCTTTTACACAACACTTGAGTCACTTGAGACTCTTAGTGGAATAAAGGTCACCTAACCACTTTGAGGGAACTCGTGACTCAAGGTGAGAATGCCTTATTTGTGGGATAAAGGTCACCTAACCACTTGTTTTGGCAAACTCACACGTGGTGTAAGTAGGGTGTCGTGATTTGCAAATCATGTCAAATGGATCACCTACGATGTGGTTTCCAAATGGTGTTGATGGGATTAACATGCCGACTTTACATATGATGTTTCAAGTCGATCCCATATTTCTAGAAGTTGCAAATGGTTGCAATCGTCAAACGTTGACCACCTTATTAATAAAATGTGGGATAAAGGTCACCTAACCACAATTTAAATGTAATGTTGGGTTCTAGATTTTAATATGAAAAGTCCTTAAAAGGCATTTATTATTAAAATTACAATATCGAAAATACTAAAATAAAGCTTTGTTAAATTTTGTAGATGGCCTCAAATAATGTAAATTCCGATAACTCATCCGCGTCTAACCAATCTCTACGAGCGATCCTCCAAAAGGAACGTCTAAATCATAACAACTTCATCGATTGGTATCGAAACTTGAGAATCGTTCTCAAGCAAGAGAGAAGATCGTATGTTTTAGACGACCCTATCCCCGATCAACCTAGCGAGGATGATGAGGAGGCCTACAACGATTGGCTGAAGTGCACTGAGGACTCCGTCCAAGTGTCTTGTCTCATGCTAGCGAGCATGACTCCAATCTCAAAAAGGAGTATGAACATCACGGAGCTTACGACATGATAACCCAACTGAAGGAAACGTTCCAACAGCAAGCAAGGGTTGAGCGCTTCGGAACGGTTCGAGCACTCCATGCATGTCGTATGGACGACAACCAATCTGTTTCATCTTATGTACTTAAGATGAAAAGTCACATTGACCGCCTCGAGAGGCTTAATTGTCCCGTCTCGAAGGAATTGGCCACGGATTTGATCCTAAATGGCCTTACCAAGAGGTTCGAGACATTCGTGTTGAACTACAACATGAATGCTTGGGACAAAAGCATTGGTGAGCTTCACTCAATGCTCAAAATGGCCGAGGCGGCCATGGGTAAAAGGGTTTTACCCGTTCTCACCATCAATGAAGGTGGGAACAATAAAAGGCCTCGTCCCGCACCCAAGGCAAAGGTTGCCAAGGGTAAGGGACCCGCTTGGGGAAAAGGGAAAGGGGTGGCAAGGGTGCCACCCAAACCACAAGAGAAAAAGCAAAAGTTGCTACTAACGACCCATGCTTCAAGTGTGGGGAGATTGGACATTGGCAAGGAATTGTCCTGTCCATCTCCAAGAGTTGAAAGCAAAGAGGGATGCCGGGCAGACCTCAGGTACAATATACATGATCCATATTGATTTAAACATGATATCCTCTAACACATGGGTATTAGATACCGGATGTGAACTCACATTTGCAATTTGTTGCAGGGGTTCAAAAGAAGTAGTGACTTCAAGAAAGGGGATGTAAGCCTCTACATGGGCAATGGGGCTAAAGTTCAAGTTGAAGCCCGTGGTGACTACATCTTGAAACTTCCAAATGGTTTGGAAGTGATTTTGAACAATGTTTTGTATGCTCCTAGTTTGACAGGAATATTATCTCTGTAGCCCTATTAAAACAATTTGGACATGTATTATCATTTGTTAAAAAAGATATTCATGTTTCTTTTAATGGTACATTCTATTTTAAAGCTATTCCCATTAATGGTATTTATGAATTGGTTCATGAAAATACTTTAAATAGCTCATTGTACCAAACTAACACCAAGAAACTCAAGTTGGACTTGAGTGATACCTATCTTTGGCATTGTCGTCTTGGCCATATAAATAAGAAACGTTTACAAACACTTCAAAAGAATGGTCTTTTAAAAACAAATGAATGTGATTCATTTGATGTTTGTGAATCTTGTTTACAAGGAAAGATGACTAAGGCACCCTTTAGTGGAACTAACGAAAGGGCAAAAGATTTATTAGGAATCATACATTCGGATATGTGTGGTCCTTTTAAGCCAATGACTAGGAATGGTGAAAGATACTTCATTACCTTTACAAACGATTACAGTCGCTATGGGTATGTGTACTTATTAAGGCACAAAGATGAAGCCTTTGAAATGTTCAAAATCTTCAAGAATGAAGTAGAAAATCAACTCAACAAGTCAATAAAAGTTCTCCGTACCTATAGAGGAGGTGAATACCTAAGTGATGGCTTTCAAGATCATCTTAGGAGTTTTAGGATTGTCTCACAACTCACTCCACCTAGAACACCACAACATAATGGTGTGTCTAAGAGGAGGAATCGAACCTTATTGGATATGGTCCGATCTATGATGGCTAGAAGCTCATTACCTCTATCATTTTGCGGTTTCGCTTTGCTCTCCGGCCCTTATTCTAAATATGGCCCCAACCAAAAAGGTGGAAAGGACACCTTTTGAGATATGGCATGGAAGGGTTCCATCCCTATCATACTTAAGGGTCTGGGGTTGTGAGGCTTATGTTAAGACTCCCACCCCAAACAAGTTAGAAGTCCGATCCACCAAGTGTATCTTTGTTGGATATCCTAGGGATTCTATGGGATTATTTCTATGATCCACTGGAACAAAAGGTGTTTGTTGCCAGAAAGGGTGAGTCTTAGAAGCAAAGTTCCTTGTGGAAGGAGCTGGCAGTAAAACAGTGGACCTGAAGAGGATCAAGAACCACAACCCAATGCAAGTTTGGTTGAAACTAGCACTCAACATGAGGATGTTGAGGATGATCAAGGGGTTGATCAATACACACAAGACGTTCGCAGAAGTGGTAGAATTAGTAATCCACCTGAAAGATACGGATTTTTCATGGATGGATGCTATGTGGTAGATTCAGATGAACAACCAACCAACATCCACCAGATGATGCACAATTCGGAGTGACAAATGGCTTGAAGCCATGAACGTTGAGATGCAATCCATGTATGACAATCAAGTTTGGGAACTTGTTGTACCACCCCTTAATTCCAAGGTAGTTGGAAGTAAGTGGGTTTTCAAGAAGAAAACCGATATGCATGGAAACTTGGATACTTATAAAGCTATACTTGTAGCAAAGGGTTTCACTCAAACTCAAGGGGTGATTATGATGAAACCTTCTCACCTGTTGCGATGCTAAAGTCTATAAGGATATTTTTTCCATAGCTGCTCATTATGATTATGAGATTTGGCAAATAGATGTCAAAACCGCTTTCCTAAATGGATATCTTGAGGAAGTTGTCTATATGGTTCAGCCTGAAGGTTTTGTCGATCCAATACATCCTAATAAAGTATGCAAGTTAAAGAAATCAATCTATGGATTGAAACAAGCATCGAGAAGCTAGAATCACGCTTTGATGAGGAAGTAAAGAAATTTGGCTTTATAAAAAACGCTGATGAGGCTTGTGTGTATAAGAAGGCTAGTGGGAGCACAATAACTTTCCTAGTATGTATGTTGATGTCATACTACTATTGGAAATGACATTCCAACCCTGGAAGGTGTAAAAACCTGGCTTGGAAGTTGTTTTTCCATTAAGGATCTTGGTGAAGCCGCCTACATTCTGGGAATAAAGATCTATAGGGATAGATCAAGGCGGTTGATTGGTTTGAATCAAAGTGCATACATTGATAAGATCTTGAAAAGGTTCAAGATGGAAAACTCTAAGAAAGGTACCGTACCTATTCAAAGAGGAACGATATTGAGTACGACTCAATATCCAAGCTCAAAGGATGAGCAAGATAAAATGAAGGCAATCCCATATGCATCTGCTATTGGATCCATCATGTATGCAATGATATGCACTCGACCGGACGGACGTCATGCGCCTTGAGCATGACAAGCCGTTACCAGCAAAATCCTGGAAACAGTCATTGGATGGCTGTTAAGAACATACTTAAGTACCTAAGGAGGACAAGAGATATGTTCCTGATCTATGGATCTGGTGACGAGGAGCTCGTTGTAAAAGGTTACACGGATGCGAGTTTCCAAACCGATCGTGACGATTCACGGTCACAATAGGGATACATTTTCATTCTGAATGGAGGAGTTGTCTCTTGGAAAAGCTCCAAGCAGGATGTGGTGGCTCTATCAACTACAGAATCAGAATACGTCGCCGCCTCATTGGCAGCTCAAGAAGCTGCATGGTTGAAGAAATTCATTGCCGATCTAGGGGTTGTCCCTTCCTTCAGGAACCCCTAGAGATCTTTTGTGACAACGAGGGTGCGATTGCTCAAATCAAGGAACCTCGTGCTCATCAAAAGACTAGGCACATTGAGCGGAGATTCAACTACATACGAGATGAAGTTGAAAAGGGAAAGATATGTATTCGCAAAGTTCACACGGATCAAAACATTGCGGATCCTCTCACGAAGCTCCTTGAAAAGGCAAAGCATGAAGGTCATACTTGTGCCATGGGACTTCGATATTCTAGTGATTGGATTTGATCTGTAAATATTGTATTTGGATATGTGGAACTCTATATTATTGAATAAAATTATTTGGTTATAGTGTTTCAATTAATGTTCCTATTTAGCATGTTTTATCCATGAGTAAAATGTTTACTCTAAAATGTCCGTAGTCGCTCATACTTGTGGGAACATGTGTGTGAGTAAGATTATTATGAACTTGGATTGGTTGATATTCATAAGGATGAATATGAGCAATGGGTTGCTACCAAGGTTCGTAGATATTTGTGGGACACAAAATTGGACTAACCGCATCTTCAAATTTTACTACATGGAATCTTAATGATTGATCATAAGTAAATTTGAGTAATGGCGAATATCATTGGTATCCTCCGACCTGTGATACATATTGAGTTTTGATATTCACTAAGTATTATACCTTGAGCTAATTCTTCACTGTCCTGAAATAGTGGACAGTACATAAGGGTATGTTCAGATATAACACGAGGTGTTGTTTGTGAAACGTATGTAGTCAAGATGGAATTTGTTCTTCTTATTCGTTGAGAGTTAGATGTCTAAGGCCTGATAAGTTAAATCAACAAGAAATGATCATTCTGTGTTCTTGGATTTAACATGACATCTGTGACAAAAGGATAGATGATTGATTCACCTAAATCTTTTCAAGTAGGGTTCTTGAAAGGGATGATGTTATTGAATGGCTATAAGTCATGTGTATTAAGGGTAGTAAACCGTTGTTAGGCGGTATTTACTGCTTGCATCAATCTTCTATGAATCTTGGGCAAGTGGGAGATTGAAGGATTCTGTGTGCACAAGACACTTAGAATATGGATGTGGTTAATACGTTATGATCCAAGTCGGGTTATAACCAATAACAAGCTTAGCAAACACCAATTTATATTTAATTGATGATATGATCATGCAATTAAATATTTACACCAATTTAGAAAAATGGGTTTTCTAAATAAATTGCATATGAGATGGAACAAATTATAAGGATAATTTGTTGATGTGTTTATTGTTATTCTTGTCATTTAAAAGGGGTTTAAATAACACTAATAACACATGAGTGTACTTTAATTAATTGTTTAATTAAAGAGCACATATGCCACACTTATAAATTGTGTCTAGAAAGTGACCTTTTATTGTGTGACATATGACTAGTGACAATGTCTTATGTGTTACAAAATTAAAGGGGGAAACTCTTTCAAATCCTTCTTTTGGTCGCCCCCTTGTAATTTTTGATTGGACCACATTGTGTCTTGAAAACACACAAACATCACTAGCCTTACACTCAATTGATTCATTAATTCCATACATGCAATTTGAACAAGACACTCCTCTTCTCCTCTCCTATTCACGGCAATTTCAGCAGAAACAAGAGGAGTTTTCAGTTTTGTTCTTGGTGTTATTTCTCCCTAACAAGAAGGGTTTTTGCTTCAAGGCTTGGGGTATAAACACTTGAGGATTTCTTTCTTGAAGTCTTGGTCGTTTTGGAGCATCATTCAACCTTTCCTTAGTCGTTTTTGCTGAAGAAAGGTAGTATCACAGCTCTATGTAGCTGTAATTTTATTTGTAGTTTAGCATATGTTCATAGCTTGATCATTCACATATAATGATCCTTTTGATTTGGGTTTGTTTTCATCTTAAAACTTCACTAAGAACATGAAAATTTCAGCTTTAAAATCGGTATTAAAAGCTACATATCCGCTGCGTTTTCTGAAAGTTTAAGTGGTTAAACTTGCATTTTGTGTTCTAGTAAACCCGTCAAAACAGTCATTACATTAATTTTATACAAGATTCAAAAAAATTTGATTTAAATCACATAAACAACTAAGTATTACTCTTGTCTTGTATCATGTGCTCTTCTTCTGACGGGCCTGAAATGGAGGCACCTTGGTCTTGAGCTCTTTTTGTCCTCCTTTCACTCGCAGAATTAGCACCCTCAGCAGATGCATCCTCATCATCATCATCAACATCATCAGCATCATTAGCAGCATCTATATCATCCTCAATGTCATCACCATCATCATCATCATCACTGTCATCATCACCATCATCTCCATCTCTTCCTTGATCTTTAGGGGCTCTTCCTTTGATCCCTTTAGCCGCAGCATGATGGTCTTGTTGGTGGTCTCCAACTCCTCCATCCTTTAGCTGCTTGAGCATGCTGCTCCCTTAGTTGGGACATCTCTACGCGTTGTGCATCCATCAGCTGGGCTTGCTGCTCTATCTGTTGTCCCTACTGAGATATCTGCATAGATTGGGCAGCAGTAAGGTCTACTAGCTATCGAATGTAAGTAGTCTTCTCGTCATCGGCAGCCAACAGCTTCAGCACCATACGATGAAGTGCCGAAAGCTGTTCCTCTACCCCACTAGGAGGTAGAGTGGGTCTTGATGGGAAGGAAGGGAATGTAGATTGTCCGGCATGGTGATTGGTGGTGGTGGTGGTTGCAGTGGTGAAGATTAGGGGTAATATAGATAAAGGTGGTGGTGGTGGTGTGGGTGTGGTAGTAGTGGTGGTAGGTGTAGTGGGTGTGGTAGTAGTGGTAGGTGGAGAGGTGGTAGTGGTGGTGGTAGTTATGAAGGTCAATCTTCTCTTCTTCTTATTCAGGCCGTGGGGTTGAGCCATCCTTTTCTTCCTCAATCCTTTCAATGAGGATGCTCCCCTTGAAACGCTGCTTGGCTGATCGGGAGCATAAGAAGGATCAATGTCAGCCTCTCCCGATCCGCCAGGGCATTCACCAACTGCCCGAAGCCCTCTCTCGGTGGCAACAACCTTGTTGCCCACCATTCGAGTCAGAGGCTCCTCATCAGTATCCTCCTCCTCATCAGGTATGAAGTCCTGATGGAATCCTGTAGCCTCCGCTCCATCATCGGTAGATGCCGGAGATGTTGTATCGACAGTGGGGGCCCTTGGTTGAGTGGGCCCTGCATCTCCACCATCATCGCTATCGTCGTTGTCGGAGTCATTCTCCGAGAGCTGTAACTACTCTACATCAGAGTCACTGTCTACGTGACGCCACTTACGCCTCCCCAGCGCCATGTAGTCCACCTTGGCCAGATGGCCTATAAGTCTCTTTACGGGGGCTTTACCTAGTTTCCTCGGTAAACCCTCATACGACCCAGTGTCGTATCATCCATAATCTCTAAAGCCACGATATCATGGCTTTCCTTTGGTAGCAAGGGCAGCTTCTCGTCAAAAATCATATGTAAGAATCGAGGGTACATGCAGAAGGCCTCCTTGCCCTTTGCCTCCAAGTTCTCTATCAGATAAGAGAAAATCATGCTAGAAAATCCGAAAGGGTGGTTCAGTACCAGTGTCATGTAGGCATTTTGAATCTGGTCTAATAGGTTGTCGAACCCACCCCTTCACGATGCTATGCATTGGAGGATAACATGTGCTAAGTACTTATACTGGAGACACAGGTTGCTCTTGTTGAGCACCCCTGAGTTTATGTCCCCAGCGTACTTTATCCTCATGAAGCACCCTCTCACCATCATGGGTGATGTCTGGTGGGGTGATCAGTATCGTCTCCCAACTCAAGTACCCGCTGAATGTCTGCAGCGGTAATCTCCATATCCATGGCACAAAAAGAACTCCATATGTTGTACGACTCACGTGATCGATCAACAGATGAATTCTCCTAGAAGGCCTGTTGTATAGACCTATAGGGAGTGCATGGAGTAGAAATGGCCTTGTGGATCCTTGATTGCTTGAGAAAATCATTGATCTCTGCAAACTCGGCACCATTCCAAGTTGTGTGGTCTAAGTGAGGACATATATTGTGCTTGGGGTTGATAGATCATCTATCAGCCATCCATCTACAACAAAAGACACATAGACATTAGATAATCACACAATACAAGCCAGTCTTAATTAACTTGGTTGAATTCATCCTGGTTCATTCATGCGATTGAACCATGCGACCGTGTTCAGTCGTTTGTCCTGTCATGCAACTGGATTTAGTTGGGTGATTGAACAGCCAACTGAGTTCAGTCGGTTGACTAAACCTGCGATTTGTTTAGTCGGCCGATTGAGCTCATTTGTATGGTCCATTCGGCCGATTGAGCCATTCGACCAGCTCCATCGTGCGATTGGCGTTCAACCTGATGACCAGTAGCATGACCCACTGTTTGACCGACTATGATTCGAATCTTGATCAATTCTTGAAATTAAACATTGTGTAATAGCTCTTTAGACTCACAATCACATATCTAATAACCTAAAACCTTCAATTTTAATATTTTACTTGGTTTAAGTAGGTCATTATCCCATTTAGTGTCCGGTCCTTGTTTGAGTCGAGAATCTTAAAGTTAGGGCACCATTTCGTCAGATTTCAGTGAGATATCTTGACATTGTACTTGTATATCAATCTATAATCGTCAGTATATCAATAAGAGTCAGAAATCTTGATTTAATGAGATTTGGGCAGAGTAAAGGTAGAGTGTGCGAATTAAGGGCGATTAGGGGTAATGAGTTGAATGCGATCGACTGTGCCCTGTTTATGCTGAATATGAGTTCAATCGGCTGACTGGACCCATTCGCTCCGTTCATTTGGGCGAATGGACCTCAGTCGTGCGATTGGCTCAGTCGATTTCCTTCAGTCGGCTAACTGGGTTTCAGTCGGGCGACTAACTCAATTGCACACCTCCATTCGGTCGACTGGCTTATTTTGATAATCCATTCGGCTGAATGTTCATACTCATGTCCATTTGGCTGTTTAGAGCATGAGTATGGTCCATTCATATGATTGGTCCATACTCATGGTCTATTCGTGCGAATGGGTTAGACTCATGAATTTGACTTTAAGACCATTACAACACTTTTATCTTTTGATTAAACATTATGAGCATTTGATCATCTCAGACATGATCATTTTATCTTGAAAAATGTTTGACCATCTCAGACGAGGTCTTTTAAAAATACTTTGTCATCTCAGACGTGACCCATTTTTTTATTTGAAAGCATGTGTGGTCACCTCAGACGTGACCGTTTAGATAATAAGGTTCCCTATCAACTTCGATGACATAGTTCGATACTATACAAAACTGAAATTGACAAACTTTATAAAAGAAATAAAACTGAAACTTAAAACTAAGACATGTTTTTATGTTTTTGTGAGGGTTAACTGCTAAGATGTAAATCAATGAAATTATTTATCTGAAAAGGCAGCTTCAATTCATCGAACCCATACGTGGACCAATTTAATTTGGAATCATACTGGATATTCAAATCGTTTGGGACAGGTTATCTAAAACTTTTGAAGCTCTATTCTTGTTTTTCATCTAGATTCATTTAGAAAATTTAGGAAATCATACTAGTACCATTGGGTCCCCACACTGATTTGAACTTTCAAGAATTGTAGCCACAGTGATTGTCAGTATTCTAATCCTCTTAAATCCATACACAAACTTTCAACACAGATTGGTGATGGTTTAAGGATTGTTTATTTCAACAAGCATTTGTGGATCCCACACTTATATGGTAATCAACATTCCTCAAGATATTTTTGATCAGAATCAGGGTAGTATTCAAGAAGAAACTATTCTTAGAACTTTCAATGAGAAGCCAAGCCTCAGGTCAGTGCCACTGCACAGCAGAGAGGCAGCAAACAATAATGAATTCTAGAATATATAGGTTATGCTTATCCTCAGATCAGTGCCACCGCACAGCAGAGAGGCACATAACATATCTTCTTGTTTGAGAAATTTCATTCTTTTTGCATAGATCTCACCAACAACATAGGTTATCAGTTTGATTGTATCTGCATTTTTTTATGTGCTTTTGCTCATGCTTTGGTCTTACGCACACATTCGTGGCGTTTATTTTTCTCATCACCCCTTATTGGAATCTTGTTGATTGTGTTAACCAGGGATAAGGTGTTACCCATAGCTAGTCAAACATTTTAGTTTAATCTTGAGATCACCAAAAAGGTCTAGTCATCTATTGTGTTAAATCTACTGACATATCATCTATGGTCACCTCTAGGTCTACTTTCTTTGTGTTACCTTAGCAGTAGCTAGTTTGTCTATCATATTTCCTTTTATATTGCTCAGACTACACACACTTATACTTGGGCTTTGCATCATTTTCAATTCAATTTTTTTAAATCCAAGATGGTTTGCTCCTGTGTACTATCATATTCCAAAGATTGAATCGGTATCACACATACGATCTTATCTTTATCAGCTACGTCTCCTTCTCCCTCGTTTTTTTATACTGTCTAAACCTATTCCCCCCCCCCTTAAATTTTAAAACCGTAATGGATTAGAATTTTAGGATTTTAATAGGCACAAACAATAAAACCATTTTTAATTAACCAACTTAAGATTACACAAATAATTAAAAATTGAAAAATAAAGGAAAATTTACACGACACATCGGACTACACATGGTCATCTTCAGGACTAACCTCACTTTTCTTTTTAACGCCGTTGACCTCTAACAGATATATAAAACATGGTTTGTCAAAAGCCTTTGTATAGAGGTCAGCGCGTTGAAAATCTATGTTTATTTTTACCACATCGATTAAGTTCTTTTCAAAGCAATCACGTATAAAGTGATTTTTAATCCCGATGTGTTTGGTCTTAGGATGTTGGACCAGGTTTTTAGTGACTGCAATTGCAGCTGAGTTATCAACAAAAATAGGAGTAGAAGAGAATTTCAAACCGTAATCCCACATTTGCTGTTGAATCCATATGACTTATGAACAGCAACTTGCAGTAGTAACATATTCGGCTTCACAGGTTGACAATGCAATCGAGGTCTGCTTCTTACACTTCCAGGTTACTAATCTTCTCCCAAAGAACTAAGACCCTGCTGATGTAGACTTGTAGTTCATCTTGCAGCCTCCGTAGTCCGAGTAGATATACGCTGTAAGCTCAAAGTCGTCATCATGACGATACCACGACCCAAGTTTGGGTGTACCCTTTAGATAACGAAAAATCTTTTTGACCCCAATAAGATGGTTCACTTTAGGCTTTGTCTGATATCGTGAACATAGACATGTAGCATACATGATATCAGGTCGTGAAGCAGTGAGATACATGAGAGATCTAATCATCCCTCGGTACATAGTGGCATCCACCAGATCACCATTCTTGTCGGGTGCTACATCATGATTTCTAGCACGAGGAGTCCAGCTATAGAAGCATTCTCCATGTCAAACCAACTAAGAATATCACCTACATACTTGGTCTGATGTAGGAAGATCCCATTTGGTGTCTGATCCACCTGTAACCCGAGAAAGAACTTCATCTCTCCCATTGCACTCATCTCAAATTCCACCTTCATTACTTCTTCAAACTCTTTACATAATTCTTTGTTTTTGGAACCAAAGATTATGTCATCGATATAGATTTGTACGAGCAGTAAATCTCCATCTTTTTCCTTGATAAACAGTGTACAGTCAATGACTCCCCTGCGAAAACCATGTTTCGCAAGATGTGTTGAGAGTTTCCCATACCAGGCCCTTGGAGCTTGATGAAGCCCGTATAGCACCTTGTCAAGTTTGTAAACTCTGTCCCGATGATATGGATCCTCAAATCCCTCGGGTTGACTGACATACACTGTTTCTCGGATCTCACCATGAAGGAACGCACTCTTCACATCTAGTTGATCTACTTTGATCTTCATATACGATGCATAGGCAAGGAAGATGCGGATGGCTTCCATTCTTGCCACTGGTGCAAACACTTCATTGTAGTCAATACCCTCAACTTGTCGAAAACCCTGAACGACAAGCCGAGCCTTGTTTCTGATGTTCACTCCTTGATCATCTTTCTTGCATTTCAAGACCCATTAAGTGCCAAAGACCTTAGCACATTTAGGTCTATCCACTAGTGTCCATACACCCAACTTCTTGAACTGAAGAAATTCTTCTTGCATGGCACTCACCCATGCCTCATTATTTAGGGCTTCACTAATATACTTTGGCTCAAACTGAGACACAAAGCAACCATAGGCACCGTCATGAGGTATCCCTTATCCATCACAGAGGTATAATCAGCTGAGTACAACTGATTTCTGGTCTGAACTCCTGATCTCACATGTCCTATGACATTATCCAAGGGATGATAGACGTTTAGACGTGAGCCGGGAGTTGTTGGAACGACCACCTCAGAATCAAGATTGTGAACATTTGGTTCTGGATCTGAGGCTATAGGAGTCTGAGGTTCAGAAGGCTCGGAACCATCACTCTCAGATGCTTGTAGAGTTGTGACAGTTGGAACCTGTGCATCCTAGTTGTTCTGATCATGTTGCATATTTTCTTCATCAGAGAAAGAGTCACTCACATCAAGTTCTCCCCCTGAGTTGGTAGATGATTGACTTTGTGAACCAGATGGTGTTGAATTTTGAGACGGTGTGTTCAAGACGTCGTACATCATCATGTTTTCCAAGTCATCTCGGAAGTGGAGAGAGGTATGTTGAAGGACTTGAAGAATCTATCATAGTCAAAGAAGAAAACAGGCCCTTTTTCCACAGGTGGTGTGGTGTATCTCTGAACATCAACATTACACCACACCTCTACTAGACCGTTGAGTTGTTGTAAACTCTCTTGTTTAGTATGTTGTATTCTAGAAAGATCCCTTCATCTACCTTCTTATTGAATTTCCCTCCTTAGTCTTCTTCAGCAGGGTGCACGGAGCGCCAAACGGCTCCAGATACACTAAGTTAGGTTTACGTCGCTGTAGTAACTCATAGCATGTTTTTCCATGGTGTTTAACTACCAGAACTCGATTGAGCATATAACATGCATTTGCAACTACCTCATTCCAGAATTGAATAGGTCGTTTTGAGTCTGCTAGCATAGTCCATGCTGTCTCTATCAAGCTATGATTTTTTTGTTCAGCAACACCATTCATCTGAGGAGTGTAAGCAGAGGTAAATTGATACACAATTCCCTTTTCCTTGCAGTAGGCTTCCATCAACTGAATCTTGAACTCGGTTCTGTTGTCTGAGCGCACTTGTCGTACTTTCAGCTTGTATAGGGATTTCAGTGTAGTTATTAATTCGTTGAAGGATTCAAATGTTTTTTATTTGGACTTCAGAAACATTACCTAAGAGAATCTTGAGTAGTCATCAGAAACTACGTAGCAGTACAAGTCACCTGTGATGCTTCTTGTACAGATTGGACCAAACAGATCCATGTGAAGAAGCTCAAGAGGTAGTTCTATGGAATGAACTTTCTTTTCCTTATGAGACTTCTTTGTCTGTTTGCCCTTCTTGCACGCAACACAAAAATCTAGGAGTTGCATGTTTTTGACGTTCACTCCCCTAACTAGATCATTCTGGATCAAGTGATTCATCTTCCTTGGATTGATGTGTCCCATTCTCCTATGCCAGGAGATGGAGTCCTTTTCAGTAGCTTTGGACAAGAAGCACTGAACTTCACGATCCATTGTGGAGGCCTTTGAAAGATCCAGGACATAAAGATCATTATATCTTGAAGCTGACATTAGAACTTGGTCCTCCGGGATCATGTAGTCCTTCTTCGGAACGTAGCACTTCTTGTTGTCAAAGACTACTTTGAAGACTTTATCACATATTTGCGAAACAGAAAGTAAGTTATTCTGTAATTGTTGGACATAGTTTACCTTGTCAAACTTAACTTTCTGATTTCCCACTTCTCCGTGGGCCGTGATGTACCCCCCTTTGTTCCTGCAAATGAAACATGCCCTCCTTTGATTTGTTTGATGTTTAATAAGAGAGCTATGTTCCCTCTCATGTGCCTAGATGCTTCGCTATCTACAATCCATGTGTTAGTCTCAGCACTATAGCGAACACCCTGCACATTCAATGAAAACTTTAGTTCATGTTAGGAACCCAAGCCTTCACTGGCTTGGGTTTCCCCAAGGCGTCACATAACATAAACTCAACCCATTGACCATTTGAGATTGAGGAAAACTCAGATGTCTGTTTGTTCTCATTTTCAAATGCTGAAGTGGTTTTTCTTTCCATAGTCCAGCTTTGTGTAAGGCCTGTTTGTGATAGACAGACGACTGGCTAATGGGTTGAACTGTGGGTTCACTATCCTTTTTAGGAGGCATCACTGAGTACCTCTTAAAAGGTCTAGGAAGTTCACATTTCCTCCTCGGTGTCTGATAATAAGGACAATGAGCCGCAATGTGACCGTACTCTCCACAATTACAGCAGGATCTGCTTTCAACTTTACGGTTTAAATGTTTTTGTGGAGAAGTAGTTCTCACACGGTTGACCTTATTTTGTTTAGATTGATACACTTCTTTGTTAGATGTATGGTTGGGTTTTACAAACTTAATTGTTTTATCTGGTTTTACATCTTTCAGTTCTTGTTTACCTAGACTTTGACATGATGTGCGTGATTGATTAGGTGTAACAGTCTTTTTTGGTTCTGATTTGACTTTGTTTGAACCAGAATTTATATTGACCTTTTCAAACTCTTTTTCCAGATTAACACAAGGAATTTTTCCTTTTGCCTTTGAAGTGGACTCCTTTTGTTTAGTGCCAGATACAATTGATTTACTTATGGTATGTGGGTCACTAACAAGAGGAGTGGTCACCACATGATCCTTGATGGGGTTATTATTAATTGGTTTACTTTTGGGGTCATCAAGGTCTCAGGTGGTGGCGGAACTACTTTGTATCCCAATTCTCCCCATTGTTTTTTTCTCTCACTAAGTGTTGGACAATGTGAGATGAACTTGTCCAACTATGCAGTTTTTGTTTTAAGGAATTGACTTCTACTTCTAAAATAGCTTTCTGCTTCTTAGTGTCCTCTAAGGAGTTAAGATAGTACCTAATGTCATTAGCTTGGTTAAAGGAAACTACTTCTATTTCCCTAAGCTGTTTGTTCAAAAGGTCTATCTTTTCCTTGTAACAGTGCTCATTTTGTTTTAAAACTCTATTAGCTTCAATGCATAGTTCCAGATCCTTTACTAAGCTATCATTATGATCTAATAACATAGCAAATTTTAAATCTATGCTTTCTCTAAAATTATTACACAAGCATGATTATAAAACAACTGGTTAGTAGTACTTACCTGAGATGTTGAAGAGGAATCAGCCATGTGTGCAGAATGTATTGTCTCTGGTTCTGGTGATTATGAAGTTGACGCAGATTTTTCTTCTTTAAGAAGGTGGTTGACCTCAGGTGCAGTGTCATCAGTAGTTGACATTGTGAGCGCTACTGCTATGTCTCCCTCATTAGCCGAATCGTCATCAATGTCCTCCACACTAGCTATGTTGGACTCTCCTGGTGTGACGAACTGAAAGCTCCAGTCCTGCCCTTCATCATCGTTAGCTGTCAAGGATTTAGGATCCTTGCTTGATGAAGTAGGACTACTAGTTGTGGCATTGTCCTGACGATTGAAGGACAAGAAAGGATTGCCATTACCAGTCTTCTTTGTCTTCACACACTCCCGCTTGAAGTGTCCTTTCTCACCACAGTTGAAACAGGTGACCTTGACATGTCGAAGCCAAAAGTAGTGTCCTTGGTGGCAACCAAGTTTTGTCCGGTCTTTTTGACAAACTTCTTAGCTCATCGGACAGCACTTGCCAAGGCCCACATAATATCCATTCGTTCCAACTCCATCTCATCCACCTGTTCATAATCCTCATCTGCCAGGTGGCAATTTCCTATCTTTCCAGCAATTAATCCATCATAGGAGTGGAGTACAGTAGCTAGGAGGTCCATGTGTTCTCTGGCCACCTCAACAGTCACGTTACCGAAGTTATCGGTCTTCAATTTTGTTGCATTGGCTTCAGGTATAATATACTGCGTACCTGATGACCCTGATGTTTTGGATCTTGAAGTAGATACTTGTGCTAGACTTTCTAAGCTTGAGACGAAGGCAGTTTGCAGTGGTGTTCCAGATGTCTTGACCGGAGGAGTCGCGTTGTAGAGCGCAGGATTCTGGTCATAGTTGCCTTTTGTGCTCTATACTTCATCCTAAGCTCCTCCTCTCTCAGTTTCAGAATGAAGTCATTTATGTCTAACTTTGAGAGCATCCCATTCTATTTGAGATTAGAAACGACGGAAGCCCATTTCTCTGGTAATCCATCTGCAAAGTGGGATACCTTATCCTCCATCGACGTAGTAACTCCATGAGTGTGCATCTCACTCATCAAGTGGTAGAATCTGCCGATCACATCGTCCAGGCCTTCCTTTCCCATTGAAGAGAAGTTGTCAAACTCCTTCTTCAAAGCTTTGGCCTTAACGACCACCTCAGAATCAAGATTGTGAACATTTGGTTCTGGATCTGGGCTATAGGAGTCTGAGGTTCAGAAGACTCAAAACCATCACTGTCAGATGCTTGTGCACTTGTGGTAGTCGGAACCTGTGCATCCTGGTTGTTCTGATCATGTTCCACATTTTCTTCATCAGAGGAAGAGTCACTCACATCAAGTGCTCCCCTTGAGTTGGTAGATGATTAACTTTATGAACAGGATGGTGTTGAATCTTGAGACGGTGTGTTCAAGACATCGTACATCATCTTGTTTGCCAACTCGTCTTTGGAAGTGGAGAGAGGTATGTTGAAGGACTTGAATAATCCATCATAGTCAAAGAAGTAAGTAGGCCCTTTTCCAGCAGGTGGTTTGGTGTATCTCTGAACATCAACATTACACCACACCTGTACTTGACCCGTTGAGTTGTTGTAAACTCTCTTGTTTGGTATGTTGTATCCTAGAAAGATCCCTTCATCTACCTTCTCATCGAATTTTCCCTCCTGAGTCTTCTTCAGCAGGGTGCACGGAGCGCCAAACGGCTCGAGATACTCTAAGTTAGATACTCTAAACTTTATGGTCAGGAAACGTCTAAGACGCTGTTTGACACAAAAGATTGCGTTTTTAGTGAAAAAACACAATTTTTGTATCAAAAACGGTTGAATCAACACGTAATCAAGAGCCAAGGCTTTAATACCACTTGTTAGGGATCGTGTACTTGACAATGTACTAACTGATTAACGTATATACCGAACCAAATAATGCAGAATCCTATTTGATTGGCGATCCAATCGGTGAGAACACACGTAGAAACAATTATGTATTGAATCTAACATTAAGAATCGATAGGAATCGATCTAATGCGATCTATGAACTTGGGGTATGATCTTAGAGGTCTCTGGATGGCTAGGGTACGTCTGGAGTCGAAGTGTGTATGATGCTTACGTTTTTTTCACGAATTAGGTGGTATTTATACGTTAAGTTTGCTCATTTGGGCGAATGAACCATTAGCATGGTTCATTCATGTGATTGAGCCATGCGGTTGATCCATTCGGACGACTGAGTGTTCAGTCGTGCAACTGAGTTAGTCGCATGAAGTTGTTCAGGCGTATGGACCATTCAGGTGCATGGACACTCAGTCGCATGGCCATTCGGACGCATGACCACTGCTGGGACGGATGGTCCAGTCGGACGCATGAGAACTTCACTTAACCAAGTTTGAATGTATTAACTATTATAACATTATGCATATCAATTCAAACAATCACAAACCTATATAATCTAGTCAATATGCGTTACACAACTCATTAATGAAATATTAAACATTAAAAATCACAATCAAACATTCTCATTTCATTAAGTACCCAAACATTACATAAGCGTAAGACATTCAAGACATATTTCATTAAGATCCAAATCTAGGTACATATGTATCAACAAATTCGCACAACATACCGTCACCCTGCCAAAATTTCCTCTGACCTAATTTGACTTCATATTTCATATTTTGACGATCTTTGGTGTTTACACAGGTATTATACGGTGCAATCAACACAAATTTCAGTCGATTTGACTCCAAATTTACGATTCTCGGCCCTAACAAGAAACGAGACTTAAGTTGGACTAATAACCTAATAAAACTAAGTAAAATGTTGAAATCAAGGTTCTAAGATACTTAGTAGGGTTATTGCGAGTCCATTGAACCAAACCACGATGTCTAATGCTTAGATTTGGTCAAAATTCGAATTTCATTCGAACAGATAGTAGGTCAGGCGACTGGACACCTAGATGAACTACAATCGCATGACTAAGCTAGACGAATGACTCAGTTGGCCGAATAAACTATGAGAATGAGCTTTGTTGGCCGACTGAACCTTGAGACCAAAGGCAAGGAAGGCTTCCGTATGTATCCAGATTCTTACAAATGATTATTGATGAGAAGCTGCCTGCCTTGCCTAAGGAGAGCCACGATGCGGTATCACTGGAGGTAATGGATGATACGACTTTGGGGCGCATGAAGGTCTACACGGGAAAGCAAGTCAAACCCCCTATGAGAAGACTCTTCGAGCATCTGGCCCTGGCAGAGTACATGGCATCGGCTAGGCGTAAGCGGCGCCATGAGGAGAGTGACTCAGATGTAAAGTAGATTGCTCTCCCATCTGATGACTCTGATGACGATGACGTTGACACCGGCGGAGACTCTGGGCCTGGTATTTCTAGGGCCAACACTGCACATATTATACCTCCGCCACCCGCTCATGGAGAAGCCACTACCGCCAGTTTCCATCAGGAGTTTTGCCCTTCTAATGAGCAGGAGGAGAGTGATGAGAGCCTCTGACGAGGACTGTGGGCAGTAGGGTGGTTGCCACAGAGAGAGGTTTACGGGTGGTTGGTGAACGCCAAGGGGAGTCCGAGGATGTTGCTGCTACTGTTTCAGATCCCTCATATACCCCGGACCCACCAATAGCCAAGGGGGAGCCTTAGTGCCTAAAGGCACAAGGAAGAATAGAATGGCTCACCCCTATGGCAAGAAGGGGAAGAGACTGAAGTTTACTTTGACCTCAGCTACCACCACAGCCACTACCACAGCCACTACATCCACCACTACCACCACCACTGCTACCATTCCACCTACCACCACTACTGCCACCACACACACCACCACTACCTCAGCCACTCCACCACTCCCCCACATCACTTCCACCGCCACTTCAGCTTACACATCACTACCCACACACATACCACCTCTCATATACACCACGCCACCACCACCACCTCTAGCCACCAAGCAGGACCATCATCTGTTGATACATATGTACCTAGATTCTGATCTGAATGTAATATGTCCTTATTGTCTTACACATATGTAAGCGTTGGGTACTTAATGAAATACATATGTTTGTTTGTGTTTATAATGTTTAATATTTCATTAATGAGTTGTTTAACGCATATTGATTTGATTATATAGGTTTGTGATTGTTTGAATAGTTATGCGCAATGTTATAATATTGAATACAATCAAACTTGATGAAGTGGTTTTTTCTTTCCATAGTCCAGCTTTGTGTAAGGCCTGTTTGTGATAGACAGACGACTGGCTAATGGGTTGAACTGTGGGTTCTTTATCCCTTTTAGGAGGCATCACTGAGTACCTCTTAAAAAGTCTAGGAAGTTCAACTTTCCTCCTCGGTGTCTGATAATAAGGTGAATGAGACGCAATGTGAACGTACTCTCCATAATTGTAGCAGGATCTGCTTTCAACTTTATGGTTTAAATGTTTTTGTGGAGAAGTAGTTGTGACACGGTTGACCTTATTTTGTTTAGATTGATACACTTCTTTGTTAGATGTATGGTTGGGTTTTACAAACTTAATTGGTTTACCTGGTTTTACATCTTTTAGTTCTTGTTTACCGGGACTTTGACATGATGTGCGTGATTGATTAAGTGTAACAGTCTTTTTGGGTTCTGATTTGACTTTTTTCGAACCTGAATTTAAATTGACATTTTCAAACTCTTTTTCCCTGTTAACACAAGGCATTTTTCCTTTTGCCTTTGAAGTGGACTCCTTTTGTTTAGTGCCAGATACAATTGATTTACTTGTGGTATCTGGGTCACTAACAAGAGGAGTGGTCACCACATGATCTTTGATGGGGTTATCATTAATTGGTTTACTTTTGGTGTTCATCAAGGTCTCAGGTGGTGGCGGAACTACTTTGTATCCTAATCCCTCCCCATTGTTTTTATCTCTCACTAATGTTGGACAATGTGAGATGAGCTTGTCCAACTGTGCAGTTTTTGTTTTAAGGAATTGACTTGTACTTCTAAAACAGCTTTCTGCTTCTTAGTGTCCTCTGAGGAGTTAAGATAGTACCTAATGTCATTAGCTTGGTTAAACGGAACTACTTTTGTTTCCCTAAGTTGTTTGTTCAAAAGGTCTATATTTTCCTTGTAACTGTGCTCATTTTGTTTTCAAACTCTATTAGCTTTAGGCACAATTCCAGATCCTTTACTAAGCTATCATTATGATCTAATAACCTAGAAAATTTTAAATCTATGCTTTCTCTAAATTTATTACACAAGCATGATTATAAAACAACTGGTTAGTAGTACTTACTTGAGATGTTGAAGATGAATCAGCCATGTGTGCAGAATCTGTTGTCTTTGGTTCTGGTGATTATGAAGTGGACACATATTTTTCTTCTTCGGGCAGGTGGTTGAGCACAGGTGCAGTGTCTTCAGTAGTTGACATCGCGAGCTCTACTACAATGTCTCCCTCGCTAGCGGAATCCTCATCAATGTCCTCCACACTAGCTATGTTGGACTCTCCTGGTTTGACGAACCGAAAGCTCCCTGTCCTTCCTTTCATCATCGTTAGCTATCAAGGCTTTAGGATCCTTGCTTGATGAAGTACGACTACTAGTTGTGGCATTGTCCTAACGATTGAAGGACGAGAAAGGATTGCCATTACAAGTCTTCTTTGGCATCATACACTCCCGTTTGAAGTGCCCTTTCTCACCACAGTTGAAACAGGTGACCTTTGACTAGTCGGAGCCAAAAGTCGTGTCCTGGTGGCAACCAAGTTCTGTCCGTTCTTTTTGACAAACTTCTTAGCTCGTCGGACAGGACTTGCCTAGGCCCACATAATATCTATTCGTTCCAACTCCATCTCATCCACCTGTTGTTAATCCTCATCTGCCAGGTGGCAATTTCCTATCTTTCCAGCAATTAGTCCATCATAGGAGTGGAGTACAGCAGCTAGGAGGTCCATGTGTTCTCTGGCCACCTCAACAGTCACGTTACCAAAGTTATCGGTCTTCAATTTTGCTGCATTTGCTTCAGGTATAATATACTGGGTACCTGATGACCCTGATGTTTCGGATCCTGAAGTAGATACTTGTGCTAGACTTGCTGAGCTTGAGACTAAGGCAGTTTGCAGTGGTGCTCCAGATGTCTTGACCGAGGAGTCACGTTGTAGAGCGCAGGATTCTGGTCATAGTTTGCGTTTTGTGCTCTATACTTCATCCTAAGCTCCTCCTCTCTCAGTTTGAGAATTAAGTCATTATTGTCTAACTTTGAGAGCATCCCATTCTATCTAAGATTAGAAACGAAGGAAGCCCAATTCTCTGGTAATCCATCTGCAAAGTCGGATACCTTATCCTCCATCGACGTAGTAACTCCATGAGTGTGCATCTCACTCATCACGTGATAGAATCTGTCGATCACATCATCCAGGCCTTCCTTTCCCATTGAAGAGAAGTTTTCAAACTCCTTCTTCAAAGCTTTGGCCTTAACGACCACCTCAGAATCAAGATTGTGAACATTTGGTTATGGATTAAGGCTATAGGAGTCTAAGGTTCAGAAAACTCAGAACCATCACTGTTATATGCTTGTGGACTTGTGGTAGTCGGAACCTATGCATCATGGTTGTTCTGATCATGTTCCACATTTTCTTCATCAGAGGAAGAGTCACTCACATCAAGTGCTCCCCTGAGTTGGTAGATGATTTACTTTATGAACAGGATGGTGTTGAATCTTAAGACGGTGTGTTCAAGACGTCGTACATCATCTTGTTTTCCAACTCGTCTTTGGAAGTGGAGGGAGGTATGTTGAAGGACTTGAAGAATCCATCATAGTCAAAGAACTAAGTAGGCCCTTTTCCAGCAAGTGGTGTGGTGTATCTTTGAACATCAACATTACACCACACCTCTACTTGACCCGTTGAGTTATTATAAACTCTCTTGTTTGGTATGTTGTATCCTAGAAAGATCCCTTCATCTACCTTCTGATTGAATTTTCCCTCCTGAGTCTTCTTCAGCAGGGTGCACGGAGCACCAAACGGCTCGAGATACTCTAAACTTTATGGTCAGGAAACGTCTAAGACGCTGTTTGACACAAAAGATTGCGTTTTTAGTGAAAAAACACAATTTTTGTATCAAAAACGGTTGAATCAACACGTAATCCAGAGCCAAGGCTCTAATACCACTTGTTAGGGATGGTGTACTTGACGATGTACTAACTGATTCACGTATATACCGAACCAAATAATGCGGAATCCTATTTGATTAGCGATCCAATCGGTAAGAATGCACGTAGAAACAATTATGTATTGAATCTAACTATAAGAATGATTAGGAATCGATTTAATGCGATCTATGAACTTGGAGTATGATCTTTGAGGTCTCTGGATGGCTAGGGTACGTCTGGAGTCGAAGTGTGTATGATCCTTACGTGTTTTCACGAATTAGGTGGTATTTATAGCTTAGGGTTATTCATTTGGACGACTGAACCATTAGCATGGTTCATTCGTGTGATTGAGCCATGCGGTTGATCCATTCGCATGACTGAGTGTTCAGTCGTGCAACTGAGTCAGTCGCATGAAGTTGTTCAGGCGTATGGACCATTCAGGCGCATGGACACTCAGTCTCATGGCCATTCGGACGCATGACCACTATTGGGATGCATGGTCCAGTCGGACGCATGAGAACTTCACTTAACCAGTTTGAATGTATTCACTATTATAAATTATGCATATCAATTCAAACAATCACAAACCTATATAATCTAGTCAATATGCATTACACAACTCATTAATGAAATATTAAACATTATAAATCACATTCAATATTCTAATTTCATTAAGTACCCAAACATTACATAAGCGTGAGACATTCAAGACATATTACATTAAGATCCAAATCTAGGTACATATGTATCAACAAATTCGTACAGCATAACGTCACCCTACCAAAATTTCCTCTGACCTAATTTGGCTTCATATTTCAATATTCTGATGATCTCTGGTGTTTACACAAGTATTATGGGGTGCAATCTACCCAAATTTTAGTCGATTTGACTCCAAATTTACGATTCTCGGGCATAACAAGAAACGAGACTTAAGTTGGAATAATAACCTAATAAAACTAAGTAAAATGTTGAAATCAAGGTTCTAAGATACTTAGTAGGGTTATTGCGAGTCTATTGAACCAAACCACGATGTCTAATGCTTAGATTTGGTCAAAATTTGAATTTCATTCTAACAGATAGTAGGTCCGGCGACTGGACACCCAGATGAACTACAATCGCTTGACTGAGCTAGACAAATGACTTAGTTGGCCGAATAAACTATGCGAATGAGCTCTGTCGGCCGACTGAACCAATCGCAGGCTCAGTCACCCGATTGAACTCAATCGCATCATTAGACACCCGATTGTATCCAGTCGCATGTTAGGTCAAACAACTAAACCCGGTCGTATGGTTCAATCGCATGATTGAACCAGACTATTTCAATTGGTTAATTAGAGTTGGTTTTTATTGTGTGATGATCTAACTCATATGCTCCTTGTGTTACAGATTGATGGCTGATAGGTGGACCATAAACACCAAGCACACTATTTGTGCTCATCTGGACACCACAACTCGGAACGATACTAAGTTTGCTCACATCATAGCCTTCCTAAAGAGATCCTAGATCCACAAAACTATATCTATACCGTGCACCCCCAACAGGTCTATACAGCATGCCTTCTGGGAGGGTGCATTGGTTGATCGATCTCATGAGCCCTACTGCATCCGGAGCACTATTTTTGGGCAGGATATCGAGGTGACTGCAGAAGATATTCGATGAGTACTAGATCTGGGTGACGATGTTGATCACCCGACCAGACTACACCCTTTGACAATGAGGGGGTGCTCCCTCAGGATGAAGTACGCTGGGGACATAAATGCAGGTGTGCTGAACAAAAGCAACCCGTGTCCCCATTTTAGGTACTTGGCGCATGTGATACTAAAGTGCATGGCATCGAGGAGGGGTGGCTTTGATGACCTCTCAAACCAGATCCAGAATGCCTACATGGCACTGGTACTCAACCACCCCTTCAATTTTTCCAGCATGATATTTTTCTACCTCATAGAGAACCTTGAGGCCAAAGGCAACGAGGGCTTCTATATGTATCCAAGATTCTTACAGATGATTATTGATGAGAAGCTGCCTGCCTTGCCTAAGGAGAGCCACGATGCGGTATCACTGGAGGTAATGGATGATACGACTTTGGCAGCATGAAGGTCTATAGGGAAAGCAAGTCAAACCCACTGTGAGGATATTCTTCGAGCATCTGGCCCTGGCAAAGTACATGGCGTCGGCTAGGCGTAAGTGGCGCCTTGAAGAGAGTGACTTAGATGTAGAGCAGATTGCTCTCCCATCTGATGACTCCGATGACGATGATGGTGACACCGGTGGAGACTCTGGGCCCGGTATTTCTAGGGCCAGCACTGCACATGTTATACCTCCACCACCCGCTCATGGAGAAGCCACCGCCGCCAGTTTCCATCAGGAGTTTTTCCCTTCTGATGAGGGGGAGAGAGTGATGAGGAGCCTCTGACGAGCATTGTCAGCAGCAGGGTGGTTGCCACAAAGAGAGGTTTACGGGTGGTTGGTGAACGCCAAGGGGAATCCGGGGATGCTGCTGCTACTGTTTCAGATCCCTCATATACCCCAGACCCGCCCAGCAGCCAAGGGGGAGCCTTAGTGTGTAAAGGCACAAGGAAGAAGGAATGGCTCACCCATATGGCAAGAAGGGGAAGTGACTAAAGTTTACTTTGACCTCAGCCACCACCACAGCCACTACATCTACCACTACCACCCCCACGACTACCATTCCACCTACCACCGCTACTGCCACCACACACACCACCACTACCTCAGCCACTCCACCACTCCACCACTCCCCCACATCACTTCCACCACCACTTCAGTTTACCCATCACCACCCACACACATACCACCTCCCATATACACCACTGCCACCACCACCACCTCTAGCCACCAAGGAGGACCATCATCTATTGATACATATGTACCTAGATTCTGATATGAATGTAATATCTCTTTATTGTCTTACACATATGTAATCATTGGGTACTTAATGAAATACATATGTTTGTTTGTGTTTATAATGTTTAATATTTCATTAATGAGTTGTTTAACGCATATTGATTTGATTATATAGGTTTGTGATTGTTTGAATAGTTATGAGTAATGTTATAATATTGAATACATTCAAACTTGATGAAGTGAAGTTTTCATGTGTCCGACTGGACCATGAGCCCCAACAGTGGTCATGCGTCCGAATGGCCATGCGACTGAGTGTCCATGCGCCTAAATAGTCCATACGCCTGAACAACTTCATGCGACTGACTTAGTCGCACGACTGAACACTCAGTTGTGCGAATGGATTAACCGCATGGCTCAATCGTACGAAGGAACCATGCTAATGGTTCAGTTGCCCGATTGAGCAATCCTAACCTATAAATACCACCTAATTCATGGAAAAACGTAAGCATTTAATTCACTTCGATTCCAGACATACCCTAGCCTTCCAGAAGCCTCTGAGTTCATACTCCAAGTTCATAGAACGTTGTAGATCGATTCCTAATCGATTCTTGACGTTAGATTCAATACGTTATTGTTTCTACGTGTGTTCTCAATGATGGGATCGCCAATCAAATAGGATTCCGCACTATTTGGTTTGGTTTAACACGTTAATCAGTTGGTGTTTCGTTCAAATACCAGATCCTAACAAGTGGTATCAGAGCCTTGGCTCCTGATTATGTGTTGATTCAAAAGTTTTAATAAAAAATTGTGTTTTTGCATCAAAAACGCAATCCTTTTGTGTCTAACGGAGTCTTAGACGTTTCCTGATTGAAAAGTTGAGTTTTTCGGCATACGATATTAGGGTTTGATAAAATTCGAGTTTTTACGAACAAATCAAGTTAAATCTACGACTTATCAAACTTCAGCAAGTTCAGTCGCACGATTAGACCAATCGTACGACTGAGTTTATTCGCACTCTCCAACCGCATGATTGGACTCATTCGTACCTTCAATCGTACGACTGAGAACTTCATTAGGACTGTTCAATCGCATTTGTTCATTCAGGCGACTGAGTCATCCGCATTTGTTCAGTCGCACAATTGAACCATCCGCATTGTTCAATCGCACGAATAAGTTCAATTGCATACCTTCATTCGCATACATTAGCAGTTTGTTAAACAGTAAAGTTAAAACTAATGGAGGACTAGTTTTCAGCATACACAACAAGTAGAGACACACGTATTCAGAATCTACTGCTGTTGGAGAA
The DNA here is from genome assembly GCA_025506515.1 of Flaveria trinervia. Lineage (NCBI taxonomy): Eukaryota > Viridiplantae > Streptophyta > Magnoliopsida > Asterales > Asteraceae > Flaveria > Flaveria trinervia. The sequence continues at coordinate 67,280,321 of CM046451.1, read as the reverse complement.
CGAAGTGGGAATTCATAATAAACCCCAAAACTTATTACGTTAGACGACTACCCACAATGGAAGCAACATTATGAAATCTACTTAAATGGTGTAGATACAATTTGTGGTAGGCCATGAGTCGGGGTATAGCATGCGAGTAGGAGCTGACGGAGTCAAACTTACTCAAGTGGTATGTCAGATGCTCAAAAGGTAAAACACAATGCTGAGAAGAAAGTCTATGCTTTGCTTACTCAGTCTATTCCGAAGGATATTTTCCATCAGTATTGAAGTATACTCAAGCAAAGAAACTTTGGATGCGTTGGAAAAGAGGTATGATGGAAATGCCTCTTTGAAGGCCATCAAGGCAAAAGCCTTGAAAAAGGAGTTTGACAACTTCTCTTTTATGGGAAAAGAAGGCCTTGATGATGTGATCGATAGATTCTACCACTTGATGAGTGAGATGCACACTCATGGAGTGGTTACATCAATGGAGGATAGGGTATCCAACTTTGCTGATGGATTACCAGAAAAATGGGCTTTGTTCGTCTTAAATCTCAGACAGAATGAATGCTCTCAAAGTTAGATATAAATGACTTCATTCTGAAACTGAGAGAAGAGGAGCTTAGGATGAAGTATAGAGCCCAAAAGGCTAACTACGATCAGAATCCTACACTCTACAATGCTACTCCTTCGGTCAAGACATCTGGAGCACCACTGCAAACCGCCTTTATCTCAAGCTCATCAGTTCCAGCACAACCCTCAACTTCAGGATCCGAAACGTCAGGGTTGTCAAGCACCCAATATATGATACCTGAAGCTAATGCAGCAAAGCTCAAAACCGACAACTTCGGGAATGTGACTATGGAGGTGGCCAGAGAACATATGGACCTCTTAGCTATGGTGGTACAATCCTATGATGGATTAGTTGCTAGAAAGATAGGAAACTGCCACCTGGAAGATGAAGATTATGAGCAGTGGATGATGAGATGGAGTTGGAACGTATGGACATAATGTGGGCCCTGGCAAGTGCTGTCCGACGAGCTAAAAAGTTTGTCAAAAGACCGGATAGAACTTGGTTGCCACAAAAAACACAACCTTTGGGTTCGACAAGTCAAAGGTTACATGTTTCAATTGCGGTGAGAAGGGACACTTCAAGAGGGGGTGTGTAAAACCAAAGAAGACGGGTAATGGCAATCCCTTCTCATCCTTTAATCGTCATGACAAGGCCACATCTAGTAGCTCTAACTCATCCAGTAAGGACCCAAAAGCCTTAACTGCTAACGAGGATGAAGGACAAGACTGAAGCTTTCGGTTTGTGTCACCAGGAGAGTCCAATATAGCTAGTGTGGAGGATATTGATGACGATTCTGTAAGTGAGGGAGATATAGCAGTAGAGCTCGCGATGTCAAATTCTGAAGACACTGCAAATGTGGTCAACCACCCGCTTGAAGAAGAAAAGTCTGCATCATCATTTGAATCACCAGAACTAGAGACAACCGAGTCTGCACTCATGGCTGATTCCTCTTCAACATCTCAGGTAAGTACTACAGACCAACTGTTTCATAATCATGCTCGCTTAGAATGTAATAAATTCAGAGAAAGTATAGATTCAAAATTTGCTAGGTTATTAGATCATAATGATAGCTTAGTAAAGGATCTGGAACTGTGCACGGAGGCAAATAGAGTGTTAAAACAAAACGAGCACAGTTACAAGGAAAAGATAGACCTACTGAATAAACAGTTTAGGGAAACTAAGGTAGTTGCTTTTAACCATGAAAATGACATTAGGTACTATCTGAACTCCCTAGAGGACACTAAGAAGCAAAAACAGTTTTAGAAGTAGAATCAACTCGTTAAAACAAAAACTGCATAGTTGGACAAGCTCATCACATATTGTCCAACACTTAGTGAGAGAGAGAAATAATGGGGAGAGACTGGGATACAAAGTGGTTCCACCACCACCTGAGACCTTGATGAACACCAAAAGTAAACCAATTAATAATAACCCCATCATGGATCACGTGGTGTCCACTCCTCTTGTTAATGATCCAGATTCCATAAGTAAATCAAGTGAATCCGACTCTAAACAGAAGGAGGCAACTTCAAAGGCAATAAGAAAGATGCCTTGTGTTAACCTGGAAAAAGAATTCGAAAAGGTTAGTTTAAAGTCAGGGTCAAACAAAGTCAAAAAAGAACCTAAAAAGACTAGAAAACCTAATCAATCACGTGTATTATGTCACAGTCCAGGTAAACAGGGGATCAAAGATGTAAAATCAGGTAAAGCAATTAAATTTGTAAAACCAATTTATACATCCAAGAAAGAGGTGTTTCAATCCAAACATAATAAGGTCAACTGTGTGACATCTGCATCTCCACCAAAAATTATAAACCATCAAGTTAAAAGCAGATCCTGCTATAACTGTAGGGAGTATGGTCACATAGCGTCTCATTGTCCTTATTCCCAGACACTGAGGAGGAAAGTTGACCTTTCTGCAACTACAACTAGCTCTTCTAAGAGGAACTCAGTGAGGCCTCCAAAAAGGGCTAGTGAACCCAAAGTTCAATCCATCAGCCAGTCATCTGTTTATCACAAACAGGCCTTACACAAATCTGGATTATGGAAAGAAAAAATCTCCTCAGTGCCTGAAAATGAGAACAAACAGAAATCTGAGCAACCCTCAACCTCAAAGGGTCAATGGGTTGAGTTTATGTTGTGTGATGCCTCAGGGAAACCCAAGCCAGTTAAGGCTTGGGTTCCTAACATGAACTAATGTTTTCATTGATTGTGCAGGGTGTTTGCTATAGTGCTGAGACAAACACGTGGATTGTAGATAGCGGAGCATCCAGGCATATGACAAGGAATGGAGCTCTCTTATCAAATGTCAGACATACTAAAGGAGCGCATGTTTCATTTGCTGGAAACAAAGGTGGGTACATCACAGCCCAAGGAGAAGTGGGAAATGAGAAGGTTAAGTTTGATAAGGTAAACTATGTCCAACAATTACAAAATAACTTGCTTTCAGTCTCTCAAATCTGTGATAAAGGATTCAAGGTAGTTTTTGACAACAAGAGGTGTTACGTTCTAAAGATGGACTACATGATCCCGGAGGACCAGATCCTAATGTCAACTTCAAGATATAATGATCTTTATGTCGTGGACCTCTCAAAGGCCTCCATAACTGATCGTGAAGTCCAATGCTTCTTGTCCAAAGCTACTGAGAAAGACTCCATCTCCTGCCATAGGAGAATGGGACACATAAAACTGAGAAAAATGAATCACTTGATTAAGAATGATCTTGTGAGAGGAGTAATATCCAAAACTTTCAACTCCCGGATTTTTGTGTTGCATGCAAAAACGGCAAACAGACGAAGAAATCTCATAAGGAAAAGAAAGTTCATTCTATAGAACTTCCTCTTGAGCTTCTTCACATGGATCTTTTTGGTCCAGGTAGTACAAGAGGCATCGCTGGCGACTTGTATTGCTACGTAGTTACCGATGACTACTCAAGGTTCTCTTGGGTAATGTTTCTGAAATCCAAATCAGAAACATTTGAATCCTTCAAGGAATTGGTAACTACACTAGAATCCCTATACAAGCTGAAGGTATGACAGGTGCGCTCAGACAACAGAACCGAGTTTAAGAATCAGAGGATGGAGGCCTATTGCAAGGAAAAGGGAATTGTGCATCAATTTACCTCGGCTTATACCCCTCAGATGAACGGCGTTGCTGAACAGAAGAACTGCAGCTTGATAGAGATGGCACGGACTATGCTAGCAGACTCGAAACTGCCTATCCAATTTTGGAATGAAGCTGTGACAAATGCATGTTATACCCTTACTCGATTTTTGGTAGTAAAGCGGCATGGAAAAACGTGCTACGAGTTATTACGGCGACGTAAACGTAACTTGGAATATCTCAAGCCGTTTGGCGCTCCGTGCACCCTGCTGAAGAAGACTTAGGAGGGAATATTCAGTGAGAAGAGTGATGAAGGTATCTTTCTAGGATACAACATACCGAACAAGAGAGTTTACAACAACTCAACAGACCAAGTACAGGTGTGGTGTAATGTTGATGTTCAGAGATATATCACACCGCCTGCTGGAAAAGGGCCTGCCTACTTCTTCGACTATGATGGATTCTTCAAGTCCTTCAACATACCTCTTTCCTCTTCAGAAGACGAGTTAGCAAACAAGATGATGTACGATGTCTTGAACACACCGTCTCAAGATTCAACAAGTCATGACACTACCAACTCAGAGGGAGCAGTTGATATGAGTGATTCTTCCTCTGATGAAGAAAATGAAGAAAATGATCAGATCAACCAGGATGTACAGGTTCCGACTACCACAAGTTCACAAGCATCGGCAAGTGATGCTTCTATACCATCAGAACCTCAGACTCCGACTGCCTCAGATCCAGACCCAAATGTTCATAATCTTGACTCTGAGGTCGTTGTTCTGACAACTCCTGGCTCACGTCTAAACGTGTATCATCCATTGGATAATATTATAGGAGATGTGAGATCAGGGGTTTAGACTAGATATCAGCTATACTCAGCTAATTATGCATCCATTATGGAAAAAGGATACCTTCACGATAGTGCATACCGTTGCTTTGTGTCTCAGTTTGACCAAAGTATGTTAGTGAAGCACTAAATGATGAGGCTTGGGTTAGTTACATGCAGGAAGAACTCCTTCAGTTTAAGAAGTTAGGTGTATGGACACTAGTTGATAGACCTAAAGGAGCTAAATTCATTGGCCCCAAATGGGTCTTGAAATGCAAGAAAGATGATCAGGGAGTGATCATCAAAAACAAGGCTTGACTTGTTTTCAGGGTTTCCGACAAGTTGAAGGTATCAACTACATTGAAGTATTTGCACCAGTGGCAAGGATGGAAGCCATCCGCATCTTCCTTGCCTACGCCTCTTATATGAAAACCAAAGTTTACCAACTAGATGTTAAGAGTGCATTCCTTCATGGTGAGATCAGAGAAACAGTGTATGTCAGTCAACCAAGGGATTTGAGAATCCATATCATCTGGATAGAGTTTACAAACTCGACAAAGCTCTATACGGGCTTCATTAAGCTCCACGGGCTTGGTATGAGAAACTCTCGACTCATCTTGTGAAACACGGCTTTCGCAGGGGAGTTATTCACTGTACACTGTTTATCAAAGAAAAAGATGGAGACTTGCTGCTAGTATAGATCTATGTAGATGACATAATCTTTGGTTCAAAGAACGAAGAATTATGCAAAGAATTCAAAGCAGTAATGAAGGCGGAGTTTGAGATGAGTGCCATGGGGGAGATGAAGTTCTTTCTCAGGTTACAGGTGGATCAGACACCAAATGGAATCTTCTTACATCAGACCAAGTATGTAGGGCATATTCTCAGTCGGTTTGACATGGAGAATGCTTCCATAGCTGGAACTCCACTGGCTACAAACCATGATGTAGCACCCGATGAGAATGGTGATCTGGTAGATGCCACTATGTACCGAGTGATGATTGGATCTCTTATGTATCTCACTGCCTCAAGACCTGATATCATGTATGCTACATGTTTATGCTCACGATATCAGTCAAAGCCTAAGGTGAACCATCTAATTAGGGTCAAAAGGATATTTCATTATCTGAAGGTCACACCCACACTTGGGTTGTGGTATCCTCGTAATGATGAGTTTGAACTTACAGCGTATGTGACTCGGATTACAATGGCTGCAAGATGAACTACAAGTCTACATCAGCAGGGGGTCAGTTCTTTGGGAGAAGATTAGTAACCTGGCAGTGTAAGAAGCAGACCTCGGTTGCATTGTCAACCTGTGAAGCCAAATATGTTGTTGCTGCAAGCTGCTGTTCCCAAATCATATGGATTCAACAGCAAATGCGGGATTACAGTTTGCATTTCACTTCCACTCCTATCTTTGTTGATAACTCTGCTGCGATTGCAGTCACTAAAAACCTGGTCCAACATCCTAAGACCAAACACATCAGAATCAAATATCACTTCATACATGATTGTTTTGAAATAATTAATCGATGTGATAAAAATAAACACTGATTTTCAACGCGCTGACCTCTATACAAAGTCTTTTGACACACCACGTTTTCTATATCTGTTAGAGGTCAATGGCGTTAAAAAGAAAAGTGAGGTCATTCCTGAAGATGACCATGTACAGTTCGATGCGTCGTGTCTAGGTTATTTAAATTTTAATTTTCTTTTAGTTTATTCTCTTTTTTTGTTTAATTTTAATTCGTTTAATTACAATTAGTTTCTTTCCTTGCCTATTAAAATCCTAAAACGCAAATCCATGGTGGTTTTTTTAATTTTAGGGGAAGAATAGGTCTAGGAAATAACAAAAAAAACAAGGGAAAAGAAGAGGCAAGTTGAAAATAAATAAGATTATGTGTGATACCAATTCAATGTTTGGAATATGATAGTACACAGCTACAAACCATTTGGGACTTTAAAATTCAAAATTGAAAAAGATGCAAAGTTCAAGTATAAGTCTGTGTAGTCTGAGCAATATAAAAGGAATTATGATAGATAAGCTAGCTACTACTAAGGTAACACAAAGAAAGTAGACCTAGAAGTTGCTAGACCACAGATGATATGTCGGTAGATTCAACACAATAAATGACTAGACCTTTTTGGTGATCTCAAGATTAAACTAAAATGTTTGACTAGCTGTGGGTAACGCCTTATCCCTGGTTAACGCAATGAACAAGATTCCAATAAGGGGTGAAGAGCAAAATAAACGCCACAAAAGTGTGTGTTAGACCAAAGCATGAGCAAAAGCACATGAAAAATGCAAATACAATCAAACTGATAACCTATGGTGTTGGTGAGATCTATGCAAAAAGAAGAAAAAATGCTCAACAAGAAGATAGGTTATGTGCCTCTCTGCTATGTAGTGGCACTAACCTGGGGATAAGCATAACCTATATACTCTAGAACTCATTGTTGTTTGCCGCCTCTCTACTATGCGATGGCACTGACCTGAGGATTGGCTTCTCTTTGAAAATTCTAAGAATAGTCTCTTCTTGAACTCTACCCTAAGACCACTCAAAAATCTCTTGAGGAATGTTGATTACCATATAAGTGTGGGATCCACAAATGCTTGTTGAAATAAACAAACCTTAAACAATCACCAATCTGTGTTGAAAGTTTGTGTATCGATTTAAGAGGATAAGAATACTGAAAATCACTGTGGCTACAATTCTTGAAAGTTCAAATCAGTGTGGGGACCCAATGGTACTAGTATGATTTCCTAAATTTGCTAAATGACTCTAGATGAAAAACGAGAATAGAGCTTCAAAGGTTTTAGCTAGCTTGTCTCAAATGATTTGAATATCCTGTATGATTCCAGCTTGAATTGGTCCATGTATGGTTTAAAAGATTGAGGCTGCCCTCTCAGAATAATTATTCCTTAGAGTTATCTTAGGAATTAACCCTCACAAAACACAAAACCATGTCTTAGTGTAATTTTCAGTGTTTATTCTTTTATGTAAGTACAATGTTAGTTTATTTCAGTTTTGTGTAGTGTTGAACTAAGTCATGGAATTTGATAAGGGACCTTATCATCTAAAAGGTCACATCTAAGATGACCACATGCACTTTCAAGTAAAATTGGGTCACATCTGAGGTGACAAAATGTCTTAAAAGGATCACGTCTAAGGTGATCAAAAGTTTTAAGTTAAAATGATCATGTCTGAGATGATCAAGTGTTCATAATGTTAAATCAACAGTTTAAAAGGGTCTAAAAGTCAAATGGTCATAAAGTCAAAAAAAATTAAAGAGTATGACCCATTCTCATGACTGGACCCTGAGTATGGACCAATCATGCGAATGGACCATACTCATGCATTAAACAGTCGAATGGACACGAGTGTGGAGCATTAAACCGAATGACTTATACGAATGAGCCATTCGGCCGATTGAGAGTGGGAGAATGAACAAGTCGCACGACTAAACTCTAGTCGGATGACTGAAGGTGAGCGACTGATCCAGTCGCATGACTTAGGTCCATTCGCCCGAATAAAATGAGCGTATGAGTTCAGTCGTACGATTGAATTCACATTTAGTATAAAAAGAGGGGGAGTCGGTCGCAGAGAATCATCACTCCCAAATTAGCCCTAATTCGCACGACTAACATTACTCTGCCAATTTTTCATTCGATCTTACTATATCTCAAATTGTTGTGAACAGATGATTTTTAATGACTTTACAGGTATAATGCGGTTCAATCCAATAATGTTTCATTCAATTTGACTCCTAAATCGATACGTTCGGCCCAAAACAAGAAAAAGACCTGTTGGACTAAGTTACCCAATTAAAATAAGCCAACAACTGAAATCAATGTTATGAGGGGTTAAGTATAATGATTGCGAGTCAAATGAACAAAACATGACGTCAAATGATAAGAATTGGTCAAAACTTGAATTTGAATTGAACAGCAGTCTGTCATGCGACTGGATAGGTTGATGAAGTTCAGTCGCACGACTGAGTAGTGCAAAAGGCTAAACCGCATGATTGAATCATGCGTGTGAGTTCAGTCGCACGACTGATATACACGAATGAGTTTACATACGTGTGAGCTCAGTCTCATGACAAGTCGTACGTATGAGGTAATTCGCACGACTAGATCTAAGTCGCACTACTCATCGCACGACTAGATCTCAGTCGCACAGTCTCATTCGCACAACAGATCAAAAATATTTTCAAGTCCAAGTGATTCAAGATATTATTAATCAACGGATACTAACGTTTATTTTCATTGTGTAACAGATGGCGAGCCGGTGGACCATGAGCACTAAGCACAATATTTGTGCTCATCTGGATCAGTCATCCAGACATGCTCCTGACTTTTCTTGCATCATCATGTTTCTCAGGAGATCGAGGATCTTTCACGCCATCTCTACTCCATGTACACCATACCGTTCTATTCAGCAGGCCTTCTGGGAAGGCGCTGTAGTTGATAGATCCTCAGAGCCTCATCGTATTTGTAGTTCTATATTTGGAGAAGCCATTGAGATCACTGTGGATGATCTCAGGATGGTGCTCTAGTTTGGGGACGACGCTGACTACCCTACTAGACTACATCCCTAACCTGTCCGAGGATGTTTTCTGCGCGCCAAGTACGCTGGGGACATCAATGCAGGGGTGCTCAACAAGAGCAACTTGTGCCCCCAGTTCAAGTTCCTTGCACACGTTCTGCTAAAGTGTATAGCGTCACGGAAGGGAGGCTTTGATGAGCTCTCCGATCAGATTCAAAACGCATATGCTGCGTTGGTGCTGAACCACCCGTTCAGCTTCTCCAGGATGATCTTCACCTACTTGGTGGAGAACATTGAGGGGAAAGGAAAGGAGGGCATCTGCATGTACCCTTGTTTTATGCAGATGATTATCGACCAGAAGCTCCCTTCCTTACCGAAGGAGAAGGAGGATGCAGTTGTACTAGAGGTGATGGATGATACCACCTTGGGTAGGATGAAGGTCTACAGGGGGAAGCAGGTTAAGCCCCCTGTGAGGAGACTATTTGGGCATCTGGCCCGGGAGGATTACGTGGTGCCAGCTAGACGTAAATGGTGTCACGTTGACAGTGACTCTGAGGTAGAGCAGCTGCAGCTACCAAATGATGACTCCGACGATGATGATAGCGGGAATGCTGGAGATGTAGAGCCCACACAACCAACGGGCCCCACTGCTGATAATGTATCTCCAGCATCTGTCCCCACTGGAGATATCGCTGAGACTGCTGGATTCCACCAGGGTTTCATACCTGGTGAGGAAGAGGAGTCGGATAAGGAGCCTCTGACTCGGACTGTGGGAAGTAAAGTTGCAGGATCGTTGAAGGGTGTAGAGTTACAACACAACAACACAAAGAGGAGATAAACTAAACTTAGATCAAACAGTAAACTGGATTAACCAAGTGGTGACACTAAGAACACAAGTAATATATGAGACAGAGCACAAAGAACACAAGTGTTTGGTTTTCAAGAATGCAGTATATTGCCTTCTCTATGTTCTACTACAAGTGTTACAAAAGCATATTCGAAAGATACAAGAACATGAGATACTTATACAACATCCTACAGCCGGCTATACTTTTAAAGCCAGCTGGATACTTGACTAGACACACACAAAATCAATTGTAGAGTCAAAAGGCAGATTTCCTTTTGACTAGTGACTATGACATGCCATAGCTCACATCCTTATCTATTACAAAAAGGATAAAGGACATAAAGTAGAAAGTTACAAACTCAAGACCTCAATGTACAGTTATCAAAAGCATGGACCTTTTCACCAAACCATGTTAGTTGGTGACTTGCAGAGTTGCAGTGGAAAGGTGTCCAGCTTTATGAAACAGTACATCAGATAAAGCATGTTACTAAAAGTCTTCAGAAGAAATCTGTCTTCATGAACTTGAAGCTTCGGAAGACTTTGTCTCTGAGGCTTCGAAAGACTTCATCTTTGGCTTCGAAAGATGTTGGTCTTGGCTTCAGAAGATTTCACACTTAGAGTATTTCTTTTGCACATATGAAACTTCCGAAGCATTCCACTTCAATGCACTTGTGCAGCATGTAGGAAAGACTAAAGATGTTTATTTTGCATCAGCCTCTTCATTAATCTCTACAAACTCCCCCTAGGCTGATGCTACCAAAACATTTAGAAAACTTCAGATATTAACAGTCCTCATTAGGATGATCACCATTCCTTTCTTCATAAGATGATCTGGATCCTTCAGGCTGTCAAAGTGTCTTCTCATGTCAAAGAGGTCATGCAGAGGCAGCTGAAACATATCTTGCCATGCATAGATGTCTTCAATGCCTTGATCTCTAATAACATGCAACCTTTATGGATTTGTGGTGTATGTCCAAGACAAGATGGGTCTTCCTGATGCTAAAGGAGCTACTGAAGTTGGATTTGATTGAGCTTCCTCTGGCTGCACATCCTCAGGCTGTTCTGATTCGTCCTGAGGTTCAGAAGGGGATGCAGGCTTTTTCTTCTTCTTAGACTTTGGTTTAGAAGCCATCCTTTTCCTTCTCTTTCCAAATTTTAACTGAGAAGACTGGTGTGCAGCACCAGATTGATCTTCACTGTCTTTCTAATTTAGGACTTTCTCTCTCTCAGGTTCAGATGGAGAAGGAGGTTGACCCTGCTATGGATCAGAAGATGAAGCTTGCTGAGCATTAGCAGGAGGTCCAGGTTGTGTTGTGTCTGTTTGTTCAACCTTAACCTCCACTTCAGGTGGGGCCTGACTTGGAGTGGAGTGTAAGTCAGTGAGCTCTCCACTCTTAATCTTCTGCTTGATTACCCTGATATGCTCATCCATAGTGGATAGAGACATGGGTCTAAGTCTCCTTCCAGGGAATCCATACATCTTCAAGAAGCTCATCATCCTCTGCCTATCAGTAGACTTCATGCTCTTTTAAATGATGGCTCTTGACTTTGCAGCTTCTTCCCTCAGCTTTTTCTTTGTTGTCTTTCTTTCCTTGACTAACTCAAGCTCGAGTTGTTTTAAGTACTCAAACTCAATATAGTCATAAGGTAAGGGAAGGAGTGTATCTGCCTAATAAAGGCCTGTGGCACTCAAGTAGTTAATCATCTTTATTCTGTCTTCTTCCTTATCTACCTGAGGTTCTTGTTGAATCACATCCTCTTGTTCAGGAATTTCTTGAACTGGTAAGAGGGTCAGCATACCTTTGTATAGTCTTTTTCTTCTTCTCTCTTCTTTGACTTGTACTAGGAGTTCTGCATCTTCTGCCTCCTTCTTCTCTCTTGACCTTTCCAGATCAACCAACTCATTCAATTCATCCAAGAGGAGAGAAATGATATTATCTATGTCATAGTTCCAAGTCTGCAGATAGTTGATCCTGACCGCCTTAACTCATCATTCTGAGTATCTGGTCTGGGGGTAGCCCTGATTGCAGACTCCATGAGTCTTGGAGACTCAGTAGAGGAACTTTCTCCCTTTAGCCTCCTTTTTCTCTCTCTCTCCTCCTCCTCAATCTCCTCAGATGTCATCTTTCTTTTCCCTTTGTCACTCTCAGACCTTTATGACTCAGGGTGGAGAGAGATTTGGCTTTCATTGCTCGTTGTAGCATCTGAGCTCAGGCCAGAGAGAGGTTGAGAAGCACCTTCACCAGCAGGTGTCTCAGAAGGAATATGGATCTCTGCAGCAGTTGGAGATGATGAGACAGGGCTCTTAGGTTTTGCCACTCGGCCTTCAGTCAAGGTTTCCCCTATGAGGCTAATCTTAGGGTCTACCTCAACATCCAGTTGACCAATGACATTGCCTGATTGCCTTAGTCTCCTTCTTAGACTGAACTCTACAATGATCATGTCTTGGATTCTTTTAGTCAGTCTGTCAGCTTGTCTTGATTGGCTTGGGTTGACAAGTGGCATGTTGACTAGATCCAGACCTTCATAGTAGTCCAAGTTCTGAAAATTAAAGACTTCTTGTTTTCCTTGAACTCTTATGATAATGAGGGCCTTCCTGTTGTTGTCATACCTCCACCCAATAATATGATTGAAGGATGATGAAGGTGACATAGCCCTTGGTATCCCATCCTCAAACAGACTCTGTATGAAGGAGTCTGTGTAGTCCACATCAATGTGAACTAGAGGAAGTTGCTGAGAATGCACAGTTGCAAGTGAGGATGGTGAGTCCTCAATGTCCATTCTCTCGGAGGAACTCCCAGGTTCTATGGCTATAATGACTTTCTCCCCCTTTTTGGTAGCATCACCCACTTCCATAGGTGAGCTGGAGGATAGGTCAATCACATCCACAGGTTCTTGTGTTCCTGGTTGAGCTCTCCTTAAGGGTCTCCCAGCTAGTTTTTCCTTAAGATATGAAATATCAAGTTGCTGATCATTGATCCTGTGTTGTAAGGTAGTCACCTGAGATTCAAGGTGACTGACCTTTGAGACTAGGTTAGTGCATGTTTTAGATAGTTTTTGCACTTTTAGTCTCAGATCCCCCTCATCTTCATCAGAAGAATCCTTGGGGGTGGAGAAGATTGGACCAGAGTCCTTTCTCTCATGACCAGTTCTAAGTTCTTGGCTACTAGATTTCCTCTGCTCACTGGCAGTCTCAGTTGAGATTTCATTGGGTTGAGTTGCCATGGTTGAGGTCTTAATGATGTAATCACTTTCAGAAGTGAGAGCCTCTTCCATATGGACATCCTGAACAGGTTCAGTAGTGTCCACCTCAGTTGTAGGTGACTGATGTGGGATAGATGTAGAAGACTAAGTAGTACTCATCTCTCTTTGAGTAGAGGGAAAGAAGAGAGATTCATTATACTCACTAAAACCTATATCTTTATCAGTATAAAAGTCAAGGTTGGGAATGGGTTGGTTGAGATCTATAGGCTGGGGACGGTAACTGTTCCCTGAAGGTTGATCACTTGAGTGTTGAGACTTAGAGTGATGGCTTAAGGCAGTAAGGCTAATGAGCTCATTAGGCTAAGCATGAGGAACCTCAACAACGATTCTTGAAGAGATGGGAGTGGTCTGCTCCTCAAAAGAAGTAGGAGCTCCGGTGTCCACTTCTTCCTGTATGGGTGAGTATATGGGGACCTCTATAGACTGAATAGTCTGAGCAGGGGTTCGTTTGTATTTTCGTTGGTAGGTGATGGAGATTTGAGGTTGTGTGGGTGGTTGGGAAGTAGCAGGTGTGGGTTCAACACTAGCTTGTGCTGCTAGGTTGTCACCTTGAGCAATGAGCTCTAACATTTTTGGGACTAGGGCTGTTTCTACCCCAGAGAATCCAACAGTGGGCTTTCTCAATATTTTAAAGATGTCGGGCTTCATCTGTCCCAATTTAAGAATGTTGCCTGTTTCCCTTAACTGTGAGCCCAGTTCACAGTTAAGAATGTACTGGACATATCTAGGAAACATGTAATATTCTAAGGAGTCTAAATTAGCAAGCAAATATGTATAAACAAATTGAAAGTACCTGAATTTGACCCCTTGAACCATTTCATGGACTATGAAGGAGAGATCTTCAGGAATTTGGTCCCATCCACCATGCTTGTTTGATAAGCTGTGGATGACCACATTGAGCAGGAATCTCCATTGGGATGAGACCTTCCCTTTCCTGAAGGCCTTTATAGAGAAATCTCCCTCATACCCCATCTGCTCAAAGGAATGATTAACAGCTTCCTTTGGGAAGAACACCTCACCTTCTTCATCATCCAGCTGAAGATCTCGGTTGATGATGGCCAGAGTGATGAAGATTGTTCTCCCCTGCAATGTGGCAGACAGTGCCTTCTCTCCATCCATAATGACCTCTTGGCAGGTTTTCCAGAATTCAAGCAACTGATCCTCATAGAGTGGAGGATCAATGGTGAGGGAGGTGAAGTAGTTTGACAGAGACAAGAAACGACAAACCTCTGAGAAATGAGGATCTTTCTCAGAGCATAATAGAGCAACTTGATTGTGTTATCTGTGTAGCTGCATGGTAAAGTTAGGATCATTTCTGTGAACAAGGTTGGCCATTTTGAAGTAGCTTAAGGACGAAGGAAGAAGAAAGAAAGAAATTTGAGAGACAAATTTGGGTTTTTAGGTTTGGAGGAAGAATAGATGATAGAAAGAGGGGGAAACTATTGGGTTTATATGTGAGAAGGATTTCAGATAAAGTTTAATGAAAGAGGATAAACTTTGAAATCCAAATGTCGGTCCCACCTCTGAAAAAGTAGTTTACTTTTTCCTCAAAAAGTAGTTTTCTTGGAAGTCAAAAAGCTTCCGAAAGTTAATTATCTTCGGAAGTTTTAATTAAAAAGCTTCCGAAGCTATATTGACTTCGGAAGAATTTTCAGAGAGATTTGAAAATTTTGCTTCGGAAGAAAGATTAAAGTTTGGGTGCTTTGTGTATAAACTAACAAAGCTTCCGAGAGTTAATTTTGCTTCGGAAGTAAATGGTCCTTAAAAATGAGTAAGTGTCTTAGACAAATATTTAAGCTTCAAAAGATAAGTTTGAAAACTTTTCCGAAGGTAAACTTCTTAGACAGTTATTTATTTTAAAGGCATGATTTACTTCCGAAGTTAAAAGCATAACTTCCAAAGTATCAGATATTTCCAAAAATCTAAGAAAACTCTTCAAAAAGAAATTTTCATCCAAAGAAAACATGAGCTTATGAAAGTGATGAACTAGACAACTTAGGACACACATATTTTAAGAAATAATAAGAATTAGTTTTAAGAAAAGCTTACTCAAAGTTTATCATCCCAATAGCTTATATAAGATATTTAAATCTCTGTTCATCAAAAGCCTTTCTAAACAGATAAGCATATTGTTCATCTGTGTGAACCTTGACTAGTTTAATTAATCCCTTTTCATAGTTATCTCTTATTAAATGATACCTGATATTGATGTGCTTTGTCCTTGAGTGTTGCACAGGGTTCTCTGTGATTAAGATAGCACTGTTTTTGTCTATGTGAATGGGAGTCTCCTTGAAGTTTAATCCATACTCCAGCATTTGATTTTGAATCCAAAGTACTTGAGCACAGCAGCTTGCAGCAGCAATGTATCCAGCTTCAGCAGTTGATGCAGAGACACACGATTGTTTCTTCCATTGCCATGAGACAACTCTTCCAACAAGAAATTGACATCCCCCAAATATAGACTTTGCAGTCATGTTGCAACCACCATAATCACTATCTGTATAGGCATACTGATTGAAGACAGAATTCTTGGGATACCATAGGCCAAGTGTTGATGCACCCTTGAGGTATCTTAGAATCCTCTTGACAGTGATAAGGTGAGACATCTTAGGGTTGGCTTGATATCTTGCACAAATACATGTAGCAAACATGATATCAGGCCTGCTAGCAGTAAGATGCATAAGAGACCCAATCATAGACCTGTATAAATGCTTATCTACACACTCCCCCTCAAGATCAGGACAAGAGAGTGGTTTCTGGCTATGGGTGTCTTAGCAATCTTACAGTTAGTCATATTAAAGCTCTTGAGTATGTCCTGAACATACTTTGACTGACTTATGAAGATGCCATCTTCAACTTGCTTCACTTGAATTCCTAGAAAGAAATTGAATTCCCCCATGGCACTTATTTCAAATTTGTCTTTCATCAGCTTCTCAAAGTCTTTCCAGAGCTTTGGATTAGTTGAACCAAAGATGATGTCATCCACATATACTTGAACTAGCAATATGTCTTTTCCTTGTCCTTTGATGAAGAGAGTTGACAGGATCAGTGATCTCAAGTTTGATGGATTAGAGTGTAACGCAGCGGAATAAGATCAAGAATTAGACAAATTATAGCAAGAATTTGATATTCGTATGCATTAAGAACAAATACGGTTGTAACGAGAGAATATATTTCTGTGAAAAGGAATGTTTCAATTATATCAAATGTTTCTGCTCAATCATTCCCTATTACAATTAGGTTGACACTCCTTATATAGAGTGCAATCACTACTGATATCACGGGATAGTGACAGCTGGCAGATTTATTACAAAAATAACTAACACTTAACAAACTACTGAAATGTTCACAACTACTAAGAACATATCAGAGAGTGCTAAGCCCAAAATATAAAACTACTGATGCTAAACTACTGATTACAAAACTACTGAAAAGGGAAAATATAAAACTACTGAAAGAAAACCGTCACAACTACTGAAGAAGACCTCTTCAGCTGTTGTGACAACGTCTGATACTTGGTCTTCAGTACTTGTTTTCAGCACTTGTCTTCAGACTGTCTTCAGCACTTGTGTCTTTCAGCACTTGGGTCTTCAGACTTTGTCTTCAGCACTTGTCTTCAGACTTTGTCTTCAGCACTTGTGTCTTCAGACTTTGTCTTCAGCACTTGTGTCTTCAGACTTTGTTTTCAGCACTTGTGTCTTCAGACTGTCTTCAGCACTTGTGTCTTCAGACTTTGTCTTCAGCACTTGTGTCTTTAGACTTTGTCTTCAGCACTTGTGTCTTCAGACTTTGTCTTCAGCACTTGTCGTCAGACTTTGTCTCAGCACTTGTGTCTTCAGACTTTGTCTTCAGCTCTTGGTCTTCAGCAGTTGTTGTGACGTCTGTGGGACTTAAAGGTTTTTCTGATCCGGCTCATTGATTCTTTTGGTCCAACAAACTCCCCCTGAACCAATGCAGCCAAAACCTTTAACTTTATTGAGGTCCCATTTATTGTTAGCAAAGACTTCTCTTGATCAGCTTCAGAGAATCGGATCAGCACAGGCCAGGAAGAGGTTTCTAATCATGTGTTTGGCTAAGTATGGAGGGGAACTCTTTTTTGGGGAATCTGGACATAGAGTTGTGATCCCAACCATGAAACCTACTTCCCATTTACGAGTCTGTAAGACTCACGAACATAGGCCTCAAGGAGTACAACCTGTTCCTCCTTGGAGAGTTCTTCTACTCCTCCTTCAAAGAAGAACTCTAGACCATAGTACTCAGATAGGTACTTTACAGTCCTGCCATTCTTCAACTCCACAGTAGTTATCTCCCTATAGACAAATTCATCAGGATGGGTGCCCTCAAGGAGTAACTGGAGCTCATTCTTCTTAATGTCTTCAAGCTTATTATATAATAACCCTTTTTTGATCATCTTGTTTTCCAGTAAGGCTTGAGGGGTCATTTTTGATTGATGAGCCTTCTTGAATTCATCGAGTATTTCCCAAGGTGAGACTACAATGGCCAACATGATTGTAGAGTCTATTGTTTTTCTAACCTGGCCATTGTATCTGTGTGGAATGGATCTTTTGTGTATTCTAGAGCTCACCTTGGGGTCTGGCCATACTCTCACTCTCTCTTTTTGATACTGAAATGTGTGTCTGAGAGTGTACAGCCTCTGAGCATGCCCTTTCATGGCTTGTATAGATGATGACTGGGGAAATTCCTTGTCAACCATCTTCAGTAGTTGCTCATCGTGCTGCTTCTGCTGTTCTTCATCTTCAATTTTGACTCTAACCATTTCCCTTTGTGAGTCAGGTGTGATCATGAGTTGACTTCTGGGTTCTGGTACCCTTAGAACAGCAGAGAGTGGCAGACTATCATCTTCATCATCTTCTTCTTCATCTTCTTCTATCCTCAGCACCTTCTCCTCCTTCTAGGTGCATCACTGGATGATGGTTGGTTTGGTTTTTGTGGTAAAGGAATTGGTTTTGAGGGTTGAGGATGTTTGGATTTGAGTTTTGAGATTGGTTTGGAGATTTGAGGGGTAGGCTGTTTTTGAGTGGGTGATTGGGAAGGTTGTTCAAGCATTTTGGTTGTAAGTTTGGCTTTTGTGAGTTTTGCCATTTCAAGCCTTTTCCCAGCTCCAGCCTCATCAAGTGCTTCAATAATTATCCCCTTATGAAATTGCTCAGACAGACAGATTCTGGTGGCTATAGCCAGGTTGCTGTCTCTGGTCCATGAACGAATCTCCATCAGTGATCTTCCTAAATATTTGGCTATGAATCGAATCATGATCTCCAATCTCTCTTTCTCCAGCACACTGTACCCAGCCCATCTGTTTTGGATTTCATTTACTTCCAACCTCCTGATCTCACTATCTAGTTTGGCTGTATCAAAGTCTTGCTTGAAGAGTTGCTCAATGATTTTGTCCATGGATCGGCTGTGTGCTTCATCTGCATCTTTTATCAGCTCCTCCAAGAATTTTTCTTCAGCATTCTTTTGATCACCAACACTTTTCTTTCTTTTGTAAGTGATCAGTTGTTGTTCCTTTTCCTTCTCCAACTCCTTGGTTTTCTCTTGTGCCTTCTCATCCTCAGTTCTTTTTCTTTTCTTTTCTTTCACTGCTGTACTCTCCCCCTTTTTGGATGCATTGGCTGCAGGGGTTTGTACCGCAAAAAGTTTCTTGTGCACAGCATCATCAATGAGTGATTGTAGACTTGAGGAGATCCTCTCATCAATGGCTTTATGAACAATGTCATTGATGATGGGAGTGATGAGAGGTAAGGATTGTTGGAATGCAGCAACCATCTGCTCAGGAGGGTTCTGTTCCTGAGAGATAGTGCCAAAGGCAGAGGCTAGAGGCTCAGTGAAGTGAGAGGGTGAAGTGTTTGGGGGACGTTCGAATGAAGGTGCCATCTGTGGTTAGTGGGGGCAGATGGACTTACATCCTGAGACTTCTTGGCAAGCAATTCTTGTAGTCTGCTTACCTCAGCCTCCAGGATGGGTTGTGGGCTAGAACATCATAGGAAAAGCCTAGGTCATCATCAGCAGATGTTGAATCACCTGACCTCCTGCTTGTAGCAGGATGTACATGCACCGGGTGTAGACCAGTTTTAGCATGTGCCCCTTTTTCTTGGAACTGGGGACTTCCAGCCTCAGGACGATGTCCTTCATCAGCTGTTGCCTCTGGTGAGGTCTTAGCTATGTTACCAGCCTCAGTCTGATCATGTGCTGATTCAGAAGAGGTGGCAGCCTCACCAGATGTTCGTATCTGCATATCCACACCAGGAGATAGAACAGTTAAACCCTGGTGCTGTGGGTTGTCAGAAGCATGTTGATCCTCTTCCTCAATTGTTGTGGTTCTCCCCTTTGTTGGTGTTTGTTGGGGAGGAGGGAGGCATGCAGCTGAGTCAGCATGTTTGCAATTATAATGGTTGGACTTTGGGGGGCATTTGCTTGGGAGAGGGGATAGAAGCTGATTGCATCCGGGGAGAGGAATGCTCTTCAATGATAACCTCCTCAAGTGAGAGAGGTCTCAGTGATGTGGTTGCCCCTGATAAGGTTGCATCAGGATCCTTTTGAGAGGATGCATGTGCGGTGTTTGCTGGTAGAGTCTCTGATACTGCTGGGGGGTTTAAACCAGCAAGTATATCCTGCCTTGGTGGTACAGGAGCATCTTTAGGGGACTCATCTCCCTGAATAGTTGTTTTGGGGCGTTTGGTTTTGGTTTGGTGGGGACTCTGGATCTGGTGGTGGAAGCTGTGGGTTCCCTCTGCTTGGGTTTTAGCATTCGGGCAGCTTCTTTGAGAGTGAGGTCTGAGTTGTGCCTGGAGTATACCTCAGCCAAAACAGCTGGTGCAGGGACTCCAAGGCCAACAAGGCCATCAGATTTTAATTCATTTAAAATAATGGCCATCAGAAACCTGGGATATAATAGCCAGCGGTTTGCCGCAGGTTTTGAGCCAAGTTCTTTATTTCTAGAAACACGATTTCAGAGAAATTTAGCGGTTGGTGTTTAGAATAGAATACAATACCTGTTGCCATTGGGATGACATTTGATCCCAAGAGGATGTCTTTGAAGCTAAGCATACATTTACCATGTGAAAGATAAGTTTTTCAGCATCATGGAAATGTTTCTTCAGAATAGTTGTAGCCCGAAGATCACCTTCATACCCATTATTGATAAAGGACATATCCATTGTGCCCTTTGGGTATTCAGTCACAGTGGTGGAGTCATGTAAGTGTAATGCCTGACGAATGATGTCGGCTGTAACAACCACTGGTTTTGGTTGACGAGGGACCGAACAGAGATGTGGCCAGTAGACTCATGAGTATGATCAAAAACATTTGACTAGAATTGACTGAGAGATTCAAGGTAGATGGTCGGATTCAAGAGAAAGGTTGTGCGATATGGGGAATCCACCATTAGGTCAATGGCATTATCAAATTTGTTCCAGAAAGCCGACTTGGTAAGGTATGCAACGCAGTAGTGTCGTGGTTTTAGGCTCATGGTTGCCATTTTTGAAAGTATGAAGGTCAGAAGAACGGCTAATGGAACGTTTGAGAAGAAGACAGGTATTTATAGGTTGGGATAGGAAAAGGCTGAAAGAAAACTACTGAAGGTTTTGGTGTGGTCATCAGCTGTTTGAAACTACTGATGACGTGGTATTAACCTTCAGAGGTTTAAAACGACTGACAGTGGTGGTGTTGTCATCAGTTGTTATAAAACAGCTGAAGACTTGGTTTTGACCATCAGACGTTGAAACAGCTGAAGTCTTGGTGTTAACCATCAGTAGTTGTGAAACTACTGAGGTCTTGGTTTTGACTTCAAATGATGTAAACTGAGGACTTGGTGTTTGTCATCAGTAGTGTGAAACTACTGAAGACAGTGGTTTTGTCATCAGTTGTTGTAAACAGCTGAAGACTTGGTGTTAGTCTTCAGTAGTTGTAAACTACTGAAGACATAGTTTTGGCTTCAGTTGTTTTAATGAAACAGTAGTTGTATAAACGACTGAAGAGAAATTTCTCATCAACTGTTTTCGTCAATTCATAGCTTTTCAGCTGTTTCAGTCTGACCTCCACACTTACTCATCAGACTTAGATCTAAGTTTCAGACGTTTCATTGGTCATCAGTACTTATCTGCATTTCTGATATCAGTAGTTGTAGCTACATCAGCTGTTGTGACTACATCAGCGGTTTTAACAAATAAAGTACTTGAGTACTGAGAAGTTACTTAAGCTCCAGTAGTTTTAAAAACTTCTGAAGGGAGGATAACTTCAGTACTTATATATGACAATAATAAACTAATGATCATCAGTACTTGTGAGCTGAGATCATCAGTAGTTGTCACTTATTCTAGCTGCAGCATACCAAGCCTTAGCACTAGGTTTTGGAAAGTTGTGCTATCCAGGGCTTAGTGAAAATGTCTGCAAGCTCATCAGCACTAGGAACAAATTTTGGATCAATCAGACCTTTTTCAAAACAATCTCTAATAAAATGGTGTCTGATTTCAATATGTTTAGTCCTAGAGTGCTGGACAGGATTCTTGACAATACAAAGAGCTGAAGAGCTGTCCATTAACAATGGGGTCTTAGTCTCTGTTATGCCATAATCCAATAATTGGTTTTGAAGCCAGAGTACCTGAGATGTACAGCTTGCAGCAGCAATGTACTCTGCTTCAGCAGTTGATGTAGCAACTGAGGTCTGCTTCTTACTCTGCCAAAAATCAAGTAGTTGCCTAAGGATTGGCATCCTCCAGAAGTGGACTTTCTTGTCAACTTACACCCTGCATAGTCACTGTCAGAAAAAGTAACTAATTTACCAAATGTCTAGTAGAATACCATAACCTAGAGATGGAGTGCCTTGCAGATATCTAAAGATCCTCTTGACTGCAATCAAATGAGACTCCTTAGGTGCAGCCTGAAATCTAGCACAAACACATGTAGCAAACATAATATCTAGTCTAGAAGCTGTTAGTACATCAAGGACCCAATCATACATCTGTAAAGTGTTTCATCAACCACTTTAACTTTCTGATCTGTATCCAGTTGTGTGGTGTTGCAAGGACCCAATCATACATCTGTAAAGTGTTTCATCAACCACTTTAACTTTCTGATCTGTATCCAGTTGGTGGTGTTGCACATGGGAGTAGAACAGGGCTTATAGTTTTGTAAATCAAACTTTTCCAAAATATCTTTTGTGTATTGGACTCATGAATGAAAATTCCATCAGCCTTTTGTTTGATTTGCAAACCCAGAAAGAAATGTAATTCTCCCATGGCACTCATTTCAAACTTCTGTTGCATCAGCTTTGTAAAGGCATCACACAACTGTGGATCAGAGGATGCAAAAATAATATCATTTACATAATTTGAACAAGTAGCTTATGCTGATCCACCTTCTTAATAAATAAGGTTTTATCTATGGAGCCTCTAGTGAAATTATTTTGCAGGAGAAAGTTAGATAAGTCTCATACCAGGTTCTAGGAGCTTGTTTCAACCCATAAAGAGCCTTATCAAGCTTGTATACCCATTCTGGTGTTTATTATCCTCAAAACCTGGTGTTTGACACACATAAACTTCTTCTTTTATTTTACCATATAAATGCACTTTTAACATCCATTTGAAAAACTTTAAGATTGTGGAGTGCAGCATAGGCTAAGAACAATCTAATTGCCTCCAGTCTGGCTACAGGGGCAAAGGTTTCATCATAATCAATACCTTCTTCTTGTGCAAACCCCTGAACAACCAGTCTGGCCTTGTTCTTAACCATAAGCCCATTTTCATCTGTTTTATTCCTAAACACCCATTTAGTGCCTATTGCACACTTACCTGGAGGTAGAGGAACCAGTTCCCACACTTGCTGTTTCTTGAACTGAAGAAGCTCAAGCTGCATGGCTTCAACCCATCATTGTCCCTTAAAGCAATGTGATAGTTCTTTGGCTCTTGCTGACTAATGAAGAGAGCATAGAAGCAGAAATTTGACAATTGACTTCTTGTTGACACGCCAGCATTGATATCACCAATGATTTGAGACATTGGGTGATTCTTCAGATCTTGGTACACAATAAGATCTGTGCAAGTGTTTGTAGCAGGCTCAGCAGCAACAGATGGTGATGGTGAAGCATTTCCTTGAAACCAATCAGTAGATGGTAATTCAAAGGAAGTTGAAGTTGTAGAAATCTCATCAGCATTTGTTGTGGATTGTGCTACTGAAGCTACAGGAACATCAGGTCTAGCTGAATCAGGCAGTTGATCACTAAACTTGAAAAGGTGATTACTGATATCATCATCATCATCAGTAACACCAGATGGATGAATAGCTACACAGAAGATGATGGATTCATATGATCTGCAACAGCAGGTGATTGATAAGGAACATATTGCAGAATGTTCAGATCAAACAACTCCACAGGGTTTTGTGGATTGTATCCTTAGGGGATTCATTGAACTTCACATGCAAGGTTTCTTCAACTATCTTTGTCCGACAGTTGAATACCCTATAAGCCTTGCAAGTGGATGAATACCCAACAAAATACCCTGCATCCACCTTAGAATCAAACTTTTGGAGTTGATCCTTTGTGTTGAGAATGTAACAGGACACCCAAATGCTCTAAAGAATGAAATCAAAGGGGCCAAATAATGAAGAACTTAATATGGAGTCTTCATCAACCTCTGATTTACTAGAACTCTATTCTGTACATAGCAAGCTCTATTGACAGCTTCAGCCCAAAAAGTCAGTGGCAGACCAGAATCAGCCAACATGGACCTTGCAGCTTCAATGAGGGTCCCGTTCCTTCTCTCCACTACTCCATTTTGCTCTGGATTCCTTGGGATGCTATACTGCCTCTTGATTCCCTTTGACAAGTAAAACTCATCAAGAGTGTGGTTTCTGAATTCAGTACCATTGTCACTCCTCACACACTTAACTGGTAGGGAATACTGCTTCTCAACGTGTAACACAAAGTTCATAGTGGACTGAGCAGCCTCATCCTTTGAATGCAAGAAGAAAGTCCATACATATCTAGAGTAATCATCCACAATTACCAGACAGTATTTCTTCTTTGCCATACTCATTACCTTCACAGGACCAAAAAGATCCATGTGCAGTAGTTGTAAGCAGGCATTAGACTTGGATTCTTCTATGGGTGGGAATGAAACTTTATGTTGTTTCCCTTTTAAGCATGCAGTGCAGATTTCATCACAATTGAACTCCTTTATTGGAAGACCTCTCACTAACTCTTGTGGATCAGCTGATTCATGTTTTTGAGATTAACATGACCCAGCCTCTATGCCACAGTTTAGATTCTTGGAGAGAGCCTTGGAAGAACAAGCATGGATGGCCTTTTAACTCAATTTTCTTTGACAAATCCAAGGCATATACTCTTCCTATCCTATTGGCCTTTAGGAGAGTATTATCATCCAGTGCTTTGTCAATCAGGCTCAGAACCTTGGAAGACAGAATCCTACAGTTCTGGCTTGTGAAAAGAGCAACATGTCCTTTGTCACACAATCTGACTGACACTCAACAGATTGTATTTGAGATTCTCCACATGGTTGACATCATCAAATCTAATATCTCCATTAGACACAATCCCTTTCCAATGATGTAACCTTTAGCATCATTTCCAAATGAGACAAATCCCTTCTTTCCTTGAGAGTAATCATGAAGAAGAGAGCTGGTCCTAGTCATGCGCATGGATCCTCCACTGTCCACCTACCAGATGCTTCTTTGGCATGCTGAAGAACCCTGCAAAATCATAAGAAACTAGTTAGCTTTGGAGACCCAAACCTTTTTGGTTTTGGGACTGACTTTATCAACAGATTTATCATAGCTGGTTTCTCATGATAACAGCATGAAGATGGAGATGGTGCTGAAATAGATTTGGACCTGGAATTCCTTTTCAGTGTTTGATCACATGGGCTTCAAGTTGGTTAACTCTCCCCAACAGATGCTGAACCATCATAACAAGCTGTGTCTGATTTGAAGCTCGAGCTTTCAGTTCATTTGACCACTCCAGAGCTTGTTTTTGATGAGTTCCTGTGACCTACCATTTCCTCCTTCTTAGATTTCACAGACTTAGTCTTATGTTTATCATGAGGAACAATATCAGCTGTCTTTGATAAACCGCATCCTTCTTAGTGGATTGGGTAATGCCTTGGGTTTATTAGGTTGAGATGATTGTGGTACAAACTTGGTCTCAAACTCAGTTTTCATTTTATTTATTTCTAGTTTAATGAGCTCATCCTTTTGAGTTTTAAACCCTTTTTGTACCAACATTCATCAGATAGATGATTGATTTACCACAAATTTCACATGTTTTATTCTTCATCTTGGACATCTCTACTGCTGAAGTTGAAACTACTGAAGGTGTGATCTTCAGTACTTTCCTCCTATCAGTACTAGGTACTAAAGGATTTGTAACAGCTGAAGACTGGTAATTCAACTGTTTTCCATCCGTCTAATAGACCGATTGATGGATTCCTCAGCAGTTGTTAGTCCTTGTATTTCAACTGATTTGAAATGCTTTTCAGATGTTGGGTCTCTTTCAGTACTTGGGGTACATAAGGAACAACATCTGAAGTACTCAGCTTCATATGAGTCTCAGTAGTTAGACCATCAGTCAATTATTTGCTGAGATCTTAACACTGGTTTCATTCTCTAATCTTAGATTATCATTGGAGAATGATTCACACGATAATGTGGTTTGGAGACTGCTTTCACTTTCAGACTTAACTATGGAGTTAGGAGTAAAGTCTGTTGGTGGAGCAGTATGGTTGTAACCAATACCAAACTTCACATTTGAAGCAGTTTGCTTGCTAAGAAGCATTTCAAATCCCTTGCATGATGAGACCCAGTGGTCACACTCAACTTGGGTCACTGCAAGTTTTTCTTTGAGACTCCTGTGGTCTTCCAAAATAACCTCTAGCTTGGCCTTTTCATCATTTAATTGGCATTTAAGCTTATAAATCTCATCACTTTATTCTTAAGAGCAGACTCATACTCAGCTTTTCTTTTGGAAATGGTTTTCTCAAACTCAAGTTTTTGATTTATTAATGCTACATTTGCCTCTCTAATAGAGACAAGGCAGCTATGCATGATTCTAACATAACTTGGCTTTAGCCTCTGAAGATACCTGAGTTACCTGTGAAGATGATGCATTTGAGCAGGAACCCTCAGTAGACTCCAGGGCCATGAGAGCAAGATTCCCAAGGGTGTTCACCACCATGTTGACTAGCACCAGCATAGTATTGCTCAGTGTGACCAGACAAGTTATCAGGTAAGCTACTCCAGTCAACGACTCCAGGTGTGAAGAAGCTGTGATGAGGTTGTGATTGAGATGGAGATGGTTGAGGTTCTGGTAGTGCATGAGGTGTGGTACTATAGGAGCTTGAACTTGATTTGACTGTGGCATATAATAGCGGGGATAAGGATATGGCATTGACCCTGAGGAACAAATATGCAGGAGATTGAGGGTGTGATGAATGACTAGAACCAGTAGAATGTTGCCCTTTGGATTGTGAATTGTTATTTGGAAAAGTCAAAAAGGGTGCAGAGGTGTTAGATCCAGTTGATCTACACTCTCTTGCAAAGTCCAAGCTGTGGCATTTGTGACATTTCAACTTGCTCTTGTCAAAACCGACTTTGGTTTTGTCAGAGAGTCCAGGAAATTTCCTGCAGTTCTCTTGTAGAATTCTGAGATCTGATATTGATCAAGGCCATTTGGCTCAAAATATCCATCTCTTCTAAATCATCATCAGCAATGCCCTTCAAATCATCCATGATAAAACATAGATTGTCACTATTATTACCAGAATGACAATCAACACTCACAAAGGCATGATTAGAATTGTTTGAGGTGAAATCAATATGCTCATCATAGTGGCATTCTGATCCTGCATACTCTGACTCATGACTTACCAAGGCAGTGTTTCCTGGTACAAAGTCATCAGTGAGCTTTCCAGATGATGACAGTTTTCGTTTCTGTTCTATCTCTCTCTCAAATGTGAGCAATTTCCCATGGAATTGGGTGAGAGATAGTTTGTCCAAATTTGCACTGGAGCGTAGGACAATAGTATATGTGTCCATCTCTCAGGCAGTGATCTGAGAAATCTGTTATTCATCTGGCTATTTGTGTACTCATGTTTGACCATTTTTAATTCAGAGATCAAACAGAGAACCGCTCAAACTGTTGAGTCAGTGTCTCACCCTTCCTATAAGAGAATGTCTCATATTGTTGGGCAAGATTTCTCTATTATTCTGCCAGACCTATCTGTTCCTCCAAATTGTTCTTTCAAGGCATTCCAGAGGTCATGGGGTTTGTTTCATAATGCATTAGCCCAGAATAGATTTCATTGGGCAGTGCCATGGCCAGAATTCCATGAGCTTTTGCATCAATCTCAAACAATTTCTTATCCTCATCTGAGTATTGCTCCCTCCTCTTCGGAACCATTTGATTGGTTTCCGGTTATTCACCATAGGCTTGTGTGGACCATGTACCACTGATGTCCAACAACCTGAGCTGTTAACAGACAGGTGATGGAGCATTCGTCGTTGCCATATGTTATACTCACTCCTAACCAGCATGGAGGCTTGGTTGAGGAACCAGTATTGTGAGGATCATTGGAAGGAGTAGTCATTTTAGGTTCAAATACAATTTAATTCAAGCTTTTAAAAGATTTTACACAGACCACAACAGACTCAATGAAAACCAAGAATAAATCTCAGGATGAATGGCCAAAAACACAGAAAATTCAATCTCTATAACCGTTTCTTGCAAAAATGCTAATTCAATCAAACTTGGATCTTGGATAGCAGTTTCAATGATCAATTATAGATCGATCAATGATTAACCTGCTCTGATACCAATTTGACAGGATCAGTGATCTCAAGTTTGATGGATTAGAGTGTAACGCAGCGGAATAAGATCAAGAATAGACAAATTATAGCAAGAATTTGATATTCGTACGCATTAAGAACAAATACGGTTGTAACGAGAGAATATACTTCTGTGAAAAGGAATGTTTCAATTATATCAAATGTTTCTGCTCAATCATTCCCTATTACAATTAGGTTGACACTCCTTATATAGAGTGCAATCACTGCTGATATCACGGATAGTGACATCTGGCAGATTTATTACAAAAATACTAACACTTACAAACTACTGAAATGTTCAACTACTGAGAACATATCAGAGAGTGCTAAGCCCAAAATATAAAACTATTGATGCTAAACTACTGATTACAAAACTACTGAAAAGGGAAAATATAAAACTACTGAAAGAAAACCGTCACAACTACTGAAGAAGACCTCTTCAGCTGTTGTGACAACGTCTGATACTTAGTCTTCAGTACTTGTCTTCAGCACTTGTCTTCAGACTGTCTTCAACACTTGTTTCTTTCAGCACTTGTGTCTTCAGACTCTGTCTTCAGCACTTGTCTTCAAACTCGGTCTTCAGACTTTGTCTTCAGCACTTGTGTCTTCAGACTTTGTCTTCAGCACTTGTCCTTCAGACTGTCTTCAGCACTTGTGTCTTCAGATTTTGTCTTCAGCACTTGTGTCTTCAGACTTTGTCTTCAGCACTTGTGTCTTCAGACTTTTTCATCAGCACTTGTCTTCAGACTTTGTCTTCAGCACTTGTGTCTTCAGACTTTGTCTTCAGCTCTTGTGTCTTCAGCAGTTGTTGTGACGTCTGGGGGACTTAAAGGTTTTTCTGATCCGGCTCATTGGTTCTTTTGGCCAACAGAGTTCCACTATATAGTACCCCTCTGTATCATGTTTACAGGATACTCAGACAGTGTCTCATACCACTTCCAATGGTAGTCTTCCCGAGGGAAGAGGACAAACATTCCAAACTTTTGCCTTTTGAATTGAAGCAGCTCTTGTTGCATAGCTTCAACCAACTTCCATCCTTTAGAGCTTCATCAACTTTCTTTGGCTCTGTCTGGGATAGAAAACAAGAGTGAAGACAACATTTGCTTCATGGGTTTGTCCTCTTGTCTTTACCCCTGAGACAACATCTCCGATGATGTTTGTGGTAGGGTGAGACTTGTGGATCCTAAGCTGAGGGATCACAGCAAGTTGTTGAGAAAGATCTAAATTTGAAAAATTAGATCTGGCATAGATGTTTCTCCTACCACATCAGCACACTTTTCAAGTGAACTTGATCCAAGCAGTGTGTGACATCATTGATGTGTCATCTATGGTGTGGTTAGTGGCATCAAGAAATTCTTGGTCACTCTCACCATCACCATTGTTGTCTTCTACAGTTGAGGTGTTTTATGGTTGTAGAGCCTCTGAGCTGGAATTTGAAGGCATACCAAATGTATCAGCTGAATTTGTCATTGTTGGGCAGATAGAAACTCATTTGTAGAAGTGCTTCCAATTGGAGCTGAATATATATGTTCTTGAAGATCTCCCTAGCTCAAATCTGGATCAGGATCATCTGTATTCAAATTTTCTATAGATCCTGAAACATTCTCACAAGATTTGTTAAAACGCTGGTAACAAATCAAGATTAAACAACCAATCCGGACCAGAACCAGTAACACAAGGTGTGTGTTCATTGAAAGTCACATGGCTGACTCCTCAACAATTCTAGTTCTGAGATTGTACACTCTATAAGCCTTAGCTTAGGAAGAGTATCCAATAAAGTGTCCACCATCTGATTTCTCAGCAAACTTGGCAATTTGATCTTTGGTATTCAAGATGGTGCAAGGACATCCAAATGACCTGAGAAAACCAATGAAAGGTCTCCTCTTGTGCCAAAGTTCATAAGGAGTTTTACCATGAGTCTTAACTACTAAACTCTTTTGCACATAGCAGGCAGTGTTGACTGCCTCTGCCCAGAAGGTGATGAGCAGTTTAGAGTCAGACAACATGGTTCTTGCAGCTTCAATCATTGTCTTGTTTCTCTCTCAGCAAACACGTTTTGCTGAGGAGTCCTGGGAGCACTAAATTGTCTTGTAATACCTTTTCATCACAGAATGTGTCAAGGATAGGTTCTTAAATTCGGTTCCTTGATCACATCTTATGATTTTGACCTTGTGATTAGATGATTCTCAATCTTCAAGATGAAATTTTTTTAGAATCTCAGGAGTCTCATCCTTAGTTCTAAGGAAGAAAACCAAGTGAATCTTGTAAAGTCATCTGTGATCACTAGAAAGTATAAGGTCCTTCCTAAACTCATTACACTGGTGGGGCCAAAGAGATCCATATGTAACAAGTGTAGGGGAGTAGTGATGAGTTCTTTCCTTAGGCTTGTGAGATACCTTATGTTGCTTCCCTTCAGGCATGCAACACCAGTGGTCATCACTTGTAAACTCTTTCTTTGGCATTCCAGTTACCAAGTCATGCTTAATTAACTTTTCATGTTCGTAAAGTTTACATGGCACATTCTTTTATGCCATAGGAAAGACTCATCACTTGGCTTTAGACAGAAAGCATGAAACTTCTCCAGAGGGAGAGGTTTCTTGCAAATCCATCTTGTACATGTTTCCTTTCTTGGGGGCTCTAAGCAGGATATGCTCATGAGGAATCCACACCAGGCTTAAGAACAATGCACTCATGCTCAGTAAAGAGCATGTTATGACTCTGATCACAAAATTGAGATACATTAAAAGATTGTATCCAAGCTCCTTTACAAAGTTTACCTTTTCTATGCTGAGCTTACCATGTGTGACCTTTCCCCTTCTAGAAATGTAACCACCTTCATCTCCTCTAAAAGAAACAGGTCCTCCATCAATCCTTTCAAACTTCTGGAGTAGTGATCTAATGCCAGTCATGTGCTGGAGCAGCCACTGTCTATGATCCAGACATTTCTGTCTGTCTTCAGCTGTCCCTGCACAAAAGAGAAAGATTAGTTACATCTGGAAACCCAAGCCTTGCTTGTCTGGGCTCATTTGAAGAAGGTAATTAACAGTATTAGATCCTATGGTTGTACTAAGAGGATCTTGAGCTGTTTTTGATGGAGAATTTCAGTCACTTGGTCTTTCTTAGACGTCCACACCACCTTTGGAGTCTTGGACTTGACCTTCAAAACTTTAGAAGCTTTTGGACTTCAGAAGTTTTGATGACTGAACCTTCGGAAGATTCTGCAACACTGCAACAGACTTCAATGCTTCGGAAGAACTCCTTTCTTCTGAGACCAAATATTTTCCGAAGAGAATTTTCCACTTCCCTTCTTGTTAGATTTGGAGCTTCCAAAGGAAACTGGTTTCCTTCGAAGCTTGAATCTTCTTAGAACTCTTTGAAGCCTTGTTTTGGCCATATGGACATTACCTTTAGGATTGAAGGGACGATCCTTTGCAATGTGAGTGGTGCTGTCACACATAACACAATTCATTTCTTCTTCACAAGATCCTTGTTTTGAGAGTAAGACTGTCTTTGGTCACTTCCCTTCTCCACCTTTATCTTTGCAGATACCGAGACAGTCCTCTTGGCTAAGGACTGTGCTTGGAGATTGATGGTCCAAGCTAGCAGCAGTGATACACAGCAGATGAGTCTTCTTCTTGCTGCTGAGATGAGTTGAGCAAGAACCAGAACTCATAGCAGAGGAGTTTTGGTTGATGTCTTCAGTCCCTACCACTTTAAATCCTACAAAAATAAAAACTTGTTTCTGCTTAGAGTCAAAAGAAGCCTTGATCTCTTGAGCCTTCCTTGCCTTTCTTTTGCTCTTTCTGATCAAGTTCTTTCTTGTGGACTTGGTCATCACAGTCTTCACTTTCTCCTCAGAGGATAGTGGCCCTTCTTGGAATCTTCCTCTTCTCTCTTTGTAGAGGGATTCTTCACTATCTCTTCTTCATCCTCCTCACTCATAGGATCTATGAGAGGAAGCTCATCTTCACAAGTTCCACACCTAGGAGATCTTACTGACAAGATTGTGTGGGAGGAGCTATCTCATTGGATCCCAGTCCCTGTCTGTTTTGATAGCACACTTTGTTGTGCAAGGATGAGGATATCATGTTCTTGAAGGTCTCCTCTTCAAGAACACTCTTTTATGCCCGGCTTTGCTGATCATCAAGCTCAGCCTGGCACTCAGTTAACTTGGTTATGAGATCTTTAATTGAGTCCTAAAATCTGTGTGTTCATGTTTTAGAACTGAAATGGTTTTCTCTAAGTCCTCTATTTTCAGCTTATAATCATTTTCATACTTTCTAAAATCAAATTTTAAAATGTTTAAGGACTCAACATCAGATCTCAGTTCCAAGTTATAGGACCTGTACCTGTTAACTTTAGCAATGCATTCAGGAGTACAAAGATGTTCCAATACCTTGGCTTCATCATGATCTGCCATTAGTGCTTGGTTTGGAGAAGCATCTTCCACTTGAAAGCTCCAGTCAAAGCCTCCTTCTTCAACAACACAGCAGCTTGCTGCTTTGACTTCTCATTATGGAAGCTTTGTCAGTGTAGTTTTGTCTGGATTGTGTTTGGCCACCATTTGTTCTAGGTGCCTTACACTCTCTGGCAAAGTGGCCCATCAGGTTACAGTTGTAACATTTGACTTTGCCTTTGTCCAGTCCAAACTTTCCACTGGTTGCATTGCTTGGAAACTTCCTTCCAGTCCTCTTGTAGAACTTCTTGGCTCTGTGAGTGAGAAAAGCCATCTGCTGGACTATTTCCATGTATTCCAGATCATCTGGATGGATACAGTCCAGGTCTTCAAGAGTGAAAAGAGAGTTGCCATAGCTTTCATTAGAAGACACAAAAGCTTGAGAAGAGCTTGTCTCTTGGAATGGGATTCTTGAGTGTAGTTCTCTTTGGTGTCTCTGGGAAGGTGATGAAAGGACCCTTGGCTGAGTTGTCAGGGTAGCATAAGAGATATGTTTGGGTTCTATGCTATCCCTTTCAACCACGGTAGGGCTGAACCCATTTGATTGTTGGAGTTTCCAGATGAACCTTGCATGTTCATCTCCATCTGGTAGCCACTGAGAATCCCATATAACTCTGTCAGAGTAAGAGTTTTGAGATTTTCAGTTCTCTTGATCACCACAGTAGTGTGTCCTGCCTAGGAAGTGAGGACATGAACTTCCTTACAATGTCTCTGTTTTCAAGAGAAACTCCTCCATCCATCCATAGGTATCCACAATCTCAACATACCTGAAGTACTGCTGAGTCATGGTTTCACCTGTTTTGAAGGTGAAGTTTTCAAACTACTGCTTCAGGAGATCCTTCTTGTTCTCCTTGGCTTCAGAAGAACCCTCATACGTCTGTTTCGGTGCATCCCACAGCTGTTTGGCTGTTTGCACTTCTTGAAACCTCTGTACATAGAGTTTGGAAGGGTAGTTTGAAGAGCTGTCATGGCTTTTCTGTCTATCTTTACTCTCTTCCTATTTTCATCAAAGTAGTTAGCCATGTCTTTAGGGATCATACCAGCACCAGTAGCAGAAGGTGTGTTGGGTATGAAAGGTCCATTCTCATAGACTTCCACATTCTTGAATCAAGAGACCTAATGAAACCTTCCATTCATAAACACCAGGTGTCAAACTCATCAAGAGTGATCAGTGGGGACTTATTCATGGTTCCAGTTTCCATATCAGTTTTGCAAATGGCTGCCATTTGAAAAGTTTAGTATTTGTGTGTGTGGGATCTAAAGATGGTGAGATCGTATATCAAGAGCCTGAACGCTCTGATACCAAATGCAGGATCGTTGAAGGGTGTGGAGTTACAACACAACAACACAAAGAGGAGATAAACTAAACTTAGATCAAACAGTAAACTGGATTAACCAAGTGGTGACACTAAGAACACAAGTAATATATGAGACAGAACACAAAGAACACAAGTGTTTGGTTTTCAAGAATGCAGTATATTGCCTTCTTACAAGTGTTACAAAAGCATATTCAAAAGATACAAGAACATGAGATACTTATACAACATCCTACAACCGGTTATACTTTGAAAGCCAGCTGGATACAAATGACTAGACACACACAAAATCAATTGTAGAGTCAAATGGCAGATTGCCTCTTGACTAGTGACTATGACATGCGATAGCTCACATCCTTATCTATTACAAAAAGGATAAAGTACATAAAGTAGAAAGTTACAGACTCAAGACCTCAATGTACAGTTACCAAAAGCATGGACCTTTTCACCAAACCATGTTAGTTGGTGACTTGCAGAGTTACAGCGGAAAGGTGTCCAGCTTTATGGAACAGTACATCAGATAAAGCATGTTACTAAAAGTCTTCAGAAGAAATCTATCTTCATGAACTTGAAGCTTCGAAAGGCTTTGTCTCTGAGGCTTCGGAAGACTTCATCTTTGGCTTCGGAAGATGTTGGTCTTGGCTTCGGAATATTTCACACTTAGAGTATTTCTGTTGCACATGTGAAACTTCCGAAGCATTCCACTTCAATGCACTTGTGTAGCATGTAGGAAAGACTAAGATGTTTAGGTTGCATCATCCTCTTCATTAATCTCTACAAAAGTCGTTCCCACAGAACGAGGGCTCCGGGCGGTTGGTGAACGCCCAGGTGGATCGGGAGAGACTACTGCTGACCCTACTTATGTTCCTGATCCGCCAAGCTATGTTCTAGGGGGAGCATCCTTCTCGACTGGATCGAGGAAGAAGAGGATGGCTCAGCCCCACGGCTTGAAAAAGAAGAAGTGCAGAATCACCTTCATCACCACCACAGCCACCACCACAGCCACCATCACAGCCACCACCACAGCCACCACCACTACTCCACCTACCACCTCTATAGCCACACCATCTGTCACCACATCTTCCACTCCCATACCACCACCACCTTCACCTATATTACCCCCAATCTTCACCACAGTCACCACCACCACTAGCCATCCTGCAGCACCATCTTCTTCCACCCCATATTCATCAGGATCACCTCTGCCTCCTAGTGGGGTAGAGGAATAGCTCTCAGCACTCAACCGTATGGTGCTGAGGCTGTTAGCTGCAGATGAGGAGAAGGCACTCAAATACGATAGCTGATAGACCTGACCACTACCCAATCTTAGCAGCTGTCGCATCAGGCTCGATTGCTCGATGAGCAGGCTCATCAGATGTCTCAGCTCCAGGAGCAACACAACAAGAAGATAGAAGAGCTGGAGGCTGCAAACAGGTCCATCCTCTTAAAGCTCAAAGGATCTAAAGACGATTCATTAAAGATCGAAGAAAGGGATGGAGAAGAAGATACTGATGATGATGAGAGTGATGATGATGATGATGGTCACGATCACCTTGGTGATACAGATGCTGATGATGATGATGAGGACTCTTCAGCTGCAGGTGCTACATCAGCAAGTGAAAGGAGGACCAAACGTACCCAAGATCCGAATTCCTCCACATCCAACCCGGCAGTAGAAGAGCCGATAATCCAAGACAAGAGTAATGCTTAGATGTTTTATTGTTATTTAAAATCTTTTGTATTTGGATTATGTATGAAATTAATGAAATACATGTTTATATGTAATGTAAATAGTTATGTTTTCGATTATTATGGTTATGTCTTGATTGTTAACTAATGATTGATATATTGAATGTTTAAATCAAGCAGATCCAAATTATCAAGGGATGAAAACGATATTGCTCCCCTTCAATAGACCAAGACTCAACTAACCATGATTCTTGATCTACAAGGGATTGTCAAAAGATCAGTAAGTTACACCCCTGAAGAAAGGGAAATAATTCATGATCTTACTGATGAGCAACTAGTAGAAATGTTCAAGCTCAATCTTGATGAGATTGTAAAAGACGCTCCAACTGTTGAAGGAGACAGTGATGACGACCTGAAAGACATCAATGAGATAGAGATCGAGGATGTCATGGCAGCTCACTATCCAGAGTATGCTGACAAAAAGGGAAATATGGTCTCCAATCTGGGTGATTCCCTAGTCAGTAATACATTTGATATATTGGATCAGATGGAGCAAGAGACTGAGAAGGTTGAAGAATAACCCCAAGCCTCAAACATCGATGTTGATATCAAAAAGGCTGAATGGGCTGCATGTTTTGAGGAGATCCGAGCATAGCGCTCTGCTCCTAAACAAATGTCTACACCAAGCTCTACAAAATGAAGAAACATCACAAGGTGTCAGGCAAGATTATCGCGTGGGCTCATTTTGATGATCTTAATGTATACGCGGTAAAAAGAAAGATGGGTATCGAGTACTTTAGATTCCCGCATGATCTAACGTCTCTACCTGGTTTTGAGCTCAACCAGCTGGAGAAACTAAAGCTACTATATGCTGACCTGAGGAAGATGTCAGGCTGGTTTGAGGCTGCCCTGAAGAAAGAGTACCACACCAGGTGGGTCAACTTCAAACCTCAACAACCTACGAGGTATATCAGACGTTCTAAAGTTGATCCCATAACTGGAAAGCCCAAGATAGTGTTGAAGTGGAGTCCCTCAACAACAATGTCAAGAATCCCTCTCAGGGAAATGGGCCACAGGACTTTACTCCACACTTTAAATGGTGGTACTATGATTGGAGAACAGGGGAGGTGGTCATAGTTCTGAACAAAGAGGGCAAAATGGATACTATCAGGGTATTTGACCCAATGTGGCTTACAAACTTGTCTGCTGATGATGTATACACATTATACAAGTGGCCACTGTTCTATTACACGCAAGATATTGTACAAGCCCTCCAATTCCAAAATGTGATACGACTCTGCTTTGCGTTTGAGATACACGCAGGAGTCACAAGAAAGGAGAAGTACAAGAAGTATGAAGAGGTTATGAAGAAGGTACGACAATATATGAATCTAGATCCAAGGGGGAGTTTGTTGATACATATGTACCTAGATTCTGATCTGAATGTAATATGTCTTATTGTCTTACACTTATGTAATCGTTGGGTACTTAATGAAATACATATGTTTGTTTGTGTTTATATGTTTAATATTTCATTAATGAGTTGTTTAACGCATATTGATTTGATTATATAGGTTTGTGATTGTTTGAATAGTTATGCATAATGTTATAGTATTGAATACATTCAAACTTGATGAAGTGAAGTTTTCATGCGTCCGACTGGACCATGCGCCCCAACAGTGGTCATGCATCCGAATGGCCATGCGACTGAGTGTCCATGTGCCTAAATAGTCCATACGCCTGAACAACTTCATGCAACTGACTCAGTCGCACGACTGAACACTCAGTCGTGCGAATGGATCAACCGCATGGCTCAATCGTACAAATGAACCATACTAATGGTTCAGTCGCCCGACTGAGCAATCCTAACCTATAAATACCACCTAATTCGTGGAAAAACATAAGCATTCAATCCACTTCGATTCCAGACGTACCCTAGCCGTCCAGAAGCCTCTGAGTTCGTACTCCAAGTTCATAGAACGCTGTAGATCGATTCCTAATCGATTCTTGATGTTAGATTCAATATATTATTGTTTCTACGTGTGTTCTCACTGATTGGATCGCCAATCAAATAGGATTCTGCACTATTTGGTTTGGTTTAACATGTTAATCAGTTGGTGTTTCGTTCAAATACCAAATCCTAACATCATCTTACCCCTTCTTTCCATCAGGATCATCTCTACCTCCTAGTGGGGTAGAGGAACAACTTTCAGCTCTAAACCATATGGTGCTGAAGCTGTTAGCAGCCGATGACGAGAAGACTGCTCAGCTACGATAGTTAGTGGAGCTTACAGCTGCACAATCACAGCAGATATCTCAGCAGGCACAGCAGATTGAGGAGCAGGCCCAGAAAATGGCTGCTCAGAGTCTAGAGATTTCCCAACTCAAGGAGCAAAACATCTTATCTACTAAGAAGATTGAAGAGTTGGAGGATGCTAAGAGGACCATCCTGCTCAAACTTAAGGGCACAAAGGATGCGCCTCTAAAGATCAGAGAGGGAGACGGAGATGATGGTGATGATAGTGATGATGATGATAGTGATGATGTTGATGATGATGGTGATGATAAAGGTGATGATGAAGGTGATGATGAGGATGGCAGAGATTCTAAAGGAGGAGAGAGTTATCTACTTCGGGTGCACAGGAAGCTAATAAGAGGCGGACCAAAAAGACTCAAGATCCAGGTGCCTCGACATCAGCCCCGATAGCAGAAGAACACGTGATCCAAGATAAAAGTAATGCATAGAGTTTTGTGTAATTTAAATCATGTGTAATTTGAATATTGTATTAAATTTATGTGTTTGAATGTTAATGTATATATATTTAACATATAATGTCTTGATTATTTACTGATGCATGATGTGTTTATATGTTTTAATCAAGCAGATCACACATCTTAGCAAGATGAGTATGATGTTGCTCCTTTCAGCAGATCAAGTCTTACTCACAATGATACTTGATCTGCAAAGGATTGTCAAAAGGGCTATGAGTTACACTTCTGAGGAAGGAGAAATAATTCATGACCTTACTGATAAGCAACTAGTTGAGATGTTAGACTAAATCCTGATGAGATTGTGAAGGATGCTCCTACTGTGGACGTGGATAGTGACGATGAGCTTAACGATGTTCATGAAATTGAGATTGAAGACGTCACCGCACAACATTATCTAGAGTATGTTGACAATGAGGGAAATGTAGTCCCTAATCTGGGTGACACTCTTGTTAGTGATACTTTTGAAACATTGGATAAGATGGAGCTGGAGTCGGAGAAGAAGAAAGATCAAGCCCAAGCCTCAGACGCAGATGTCAACATCAAAAAGGCTAAATGGACAGCATGTTTTACTGAGATCCGAGCCATGCGCATTGCCCAAAAGCCAAATGTCTACACCAAGCTGTACAAAGTCAAGAAACACTTAAAGGTGTTAGGCAAGATCATCGTACGGGCTTATTTTGAGGATATGAATGTATATGCCGTGAAGAGAGAAAAGAGCATAGTGTATTTCAGATTCCTACACGATCTGACGACTCTACCTGGTTTTGAGCTTAACCAGCTGGCCAAGTTGAAGCTGTTATATGATGACCCTTGAAAGATGTCCGGCTGGTTTGAAGCTGCTTTGAAG
Organism: Flaveria trinervia; assembly: GCA_025506515.1. Lineage (NCBI taxonomy): Eukaryota > Viridiplantae > Streptophyta > Magnoliopsida > Asterales > Asteraceae > Flaveria > Flaveria trinervia. Next base: position 67,241,240 of record CM046451.1, on the reverse strand, counting down.
AGAGAGTACCCCACCAGGTGGGCCAACTTCAAACCTCAACAACCAATGAGGTATATAAGAAGATCTGAAGTTGATACCAATACTGGGAAGCCATAGATTGTGCTGAAGTGGAGTCCTCCGTGCACAATGTCGAGAATCCCTCTACGAGAAATGCCTCAGGACTTCACTCCACATTTTAAATGGTGGTACTATGACTGGCGAACGAGTGAGACGGTTATAGTTCTGAACAGAAATGGAAATATGTAAACTATCAGGGTATTTGACCTGATGTGGCTCACTAACTTGTCGGCTGATGATGTTTACACTTATACAAGTGGCCATTGTTCTATGACGCGCATGATATTATACAAGCTCTCCAATTTCAGAATGTGATACGGCTCTGCTTTGCTTTTGAAATACATACAGGAGTCACAAGAGAGGAGAAGTACAAGAAATATGAAGAGCTGATGAAGAATGTTAGACAATAGATTAAACTAGGTCCAAAATGGAGTTTGTAGATACATATGTACCTAGTTTATGAGCTTAATGTAAAAGTCTTTCATGTTTACATATATGTAACTAGATGGTTTGAATGAAATACAATGTGTGGTTTATGCTTATAATGTTTAATATTTCATTGATTATTGTATGTTAACGCTTATTGAACTAACTATATAGGTTTGTGGTTGTTTGAATAGATCTAAGTCAAATAATGTCTGTCAAACATATTCAAACTTAGTCATATGAAGTTCTCATGCGAATGGCCCATGCTAATAGACCATACGCATGAACAACTTCATGCTAATGAACCAGTCACACGACTGAACCAGGAGACTGGATCAGTCACACAATTGTGACATGAGATTGACTCAGTCGCACGACTGAACACTCAGTCGTGCGAATGGATCAACCGCATGACTCAGTCGCACGACTGAACCATGCGAATGGTTCATTCGCACGAATGAGTAACCCTAACCTATAAATACCACTTAATTCGTGGAAAAACATAACACTTTGGAGAATTCGATATACCCTAACCGTCCAGAACGCCCAAGAAAGTCAGTCCAAGTTCATAGATCGTTCTTGATCGATTGCTATTCGTTCTTAACGTTTAGATTAATCTTATATCGATCGGGTGAACGTTCTCACTACTTGGATCGCCAATCAAATAGGATTCCACACTATTTGATTCGGTATACAAGTAGATCAGTTAGTACTCCGTCTAGTACACGGTCCTCTAACACATCCAAACTGCTCAAACTTTTGAACATGTATCTCTAATAGTCTAACATGCTCGTCAGGCAACTGAATCTCCAACTCAAAGTCAATCTAATCAATCAAAAGATCAAGTGGTCATCACTACAGCTGTCGAAATAATAAAAAGGGATTTGGACAATCCTAAACAAGTTGAAAAGGAACAAATTTTAAAATCTGACCAAGATGAAAACTCAAAGGGTGATGGTACAAACATCATCAACTAGGGATATGATTTGAATACTAAGAGGTACTTCATTGAAAGAAAGAACAAGTCCAAATCCTTCTTTACTTTTAAACCTCAACCCTAAACACCTACAAAAGATGTTTACCTAGATCAAAAATTATAAAGGCATGTCAGATAACTACAAATTAATGGCTTCTATTTTGAAGAAAAAGATGGGGAACAGAGTTGAAGCACAACAAAGTTGAGAAAGAGAAAAAGATAATCTACATGTGACTTCATTAAACATTTATGATTCAAACACCCATTGGAGATACAATTCTTAAACCAACACCTTCTGTTTAACCTTTGTTGGTGCTGGCAAAACTAAAGTCAAAGAATATGATCTCTTTAGACTATCTCAACACAATAAGGACTTGGTCAATTTACCTCTTCAAAAACCCCTCAATAGATAAAAAAGGATACATGTATGAGCTACTACTGATAAGGATGTTTGAAGGGTGAGAGAGAGTATTGGTGGCATCATCCTAGGGGGAATTTATTGATCTATGAAGAAGATGATGCTACCAAAATCTCAAGGATTCATCAGTGGCTATCAACTACCGAAGCATACCAAATGTCTATTATCATGCGGATGTTTGTGCGTCCATGATGGTGATGAGGTTGAGTTCATCTGAGACATTCTGTGCTTCCATGTTAACATGTATATGGCTATGATGAGATGTCTAAGCCTTGGTTCGAAAACTGTCGCGAAGCGCGGTTGAAAAACCAACTAGTTACATTGATAGATTTTGAATTGTATAATATTTTATTGTTCGGATGTCACATTATACTTCCTACACTTGTATAATATCATATCACGGCCTTACCTTATTCACGTTGGTGATTTACATTTCATAGACTTGTTTATATTTTAGTATACCTACATAATAATTTCTGTTTCATAACTAGAAAATTAACACATTTCATATATGTAAGATACACTGTATTACTGTAACAACGTACTAAATTAATGTTGGCACATATTAATGCAATAAAAAGTATGCTATACTAATCTATTTGTTTAAATTATCTCTGCCTAGTGTATTTAATTAATATTGAGATACATTACACACGTGATGTAACAACATATGAAAACCTACACTGGTAATGCAACCTACTGTATAATTTATATTATAGTACAACCGATTTTTTACAATGGTTAATAATGTTTTACAACAACTTAATATGCAATGATACGCAGGTAAATGTCTTATTTGACCTATGGGATCTTGAAGTTATGTTAGATAACATTTTAAACTAGCATTATGTCGTACTAGATTCGCTACATTGCCTCTTATTTGGTGTAACATATTAGAAGTTTGGTAAACTAAATTAGGGTAAGTACCTAAATAAATATGATAATAAATCAATTTCATGACACGGGACATTGTAATGTACTCATATATTATATTAACGTATATGAGACAATGAAAACTTAATATTAAATATTAAAAGAATAAAACAATTATATAAATATAGATCATGAATTATTAATTTACATAAATGTACGATAAAGTCATTTTTCGATGTTGGTATTGATATTCATTGCCATCGCTGCTATTGGGGTTGATGTTGTTGTTGCTAACTTTTTGAAATTCCCCCTCTTCTTAAATCCATCTTAGCTTTCATATACGATATATTAAAAATATTACAACATAAAAAGTATGTTTTTTTTAAAACGATTACAATATCATTATATATAACGTTAAAAATGATTATGTTTTTCAACTCGTATAATTTGTACTTATCGTTACGTATTTAATACGGTTTATTGTGTATTTTCTTTTGTTATTATATTTTTCTAAACGCTATTTTGTTTTTCTAAAATGTTGAATTCTAAAAAATAGTTATGAAATAACACTAAACAATACTTCCAATATGAAAAATACAATGATAAAATAAAACAAATTAATATAATGTATTAAAAACAATAGCAAAATAATATAAATTGATATAAAACATAATGTTTCATTGTGTTTTTTGCTTGTCATTATTTTTTTCTAAACATTATGAGTTTAAACACAAATCGCTAAAATAAAATCATTGTTTACCTTAATCGTAAAACATAATTATAAAATAAATATTTTTTATAAATTTACAAAAATTAAATTTATATAATATACAAAAAATAATGACAAAAGCAACAAAAATACTTTAAAATATAAAACGTAACCGTAAATTGAAATGATAAATTAATAAACAAAATTTGCACAATCACGTGACGTATTACAAACGACCTGCCCTTTTTAACATAGTGACCACAGTATTCTTCTCTTAAAAACGATATAAAGAACATATGTTTCTTAATCTTTTTCAATTTAGTCCATTTTTGGGATTGGTTATTTTGAATAAAAAATAGTTATGATAAAAATAGTTTATTAACTTATTATTTTCTAAAGTAGTTTTTTTAAAAAGTGTTTGCATATCTTTTAAACTAAAATGTTTTAAAATGATCAAAATATAAATATTTTTAAAAACAAGAGGAGTTAATAGAAGATAGTAGACGTGTATAATAAAAATAGGATGAAAATGAGTTTTCAGAAGTTAATAAGTAATCTCTCCGTTATTTTTCAAAACCTACATTTTACCATATACGAAAGGTCAGTTTGAAAGTTATTGTGAATTTGCGAACACTTTTTTTTAATTATTAACTTTTCAAAAGTTAATAAGTTAAAAGCTAAAGAAAAATAAACAATCTCAAACATGCATTTAATATCGTTTGTTATAACTCTATCTTTTTATTGTTATTATTATTAAAAAGTGATTCGTTAGCTTAATTTGATAGGTAATGATAGAAAAATTTGGAAGCCCCACGAAGACTCGAGGGTTATAGGATTTTGTTGTTTACTTTATTTGAAATTTCATTTTTAATTGGCTTTGTTAATACGTATTCCAACTGTGGTCCTGCCTCGAAGGGAATGTACCTTAATTATATACCTTTAATTAGTCTCTTAATTTATTTAGTTTAATCTCATCTTAAATCGTCAACCATTATGGACTTTAAGAAAATGAATATTCTAATGGTTAGTTCTAAAACATTTAGAATCAATATCTTCAAACCAAAAATAAGAGTGTAAGGAGAGACGGAGCGTGAAAAATTATATAAAACTGTTATTCATCTAACTTTAGATATGAAAATTTTCAAACTATTACATTTTGGTTATTTCATCAAATATGACATATCATTATATCTAATATAACAGATAATTGTATCAAATATAATATTATATGTATTTATTAATGGTTTTTTCTGTTTTAAATCATATTGTATTATTAGTGCCATTGTTTTTACGTATTATATATAAACACAATTTATTTTCAAACAAGATATCTTGATTATTATATACATCTGTGTGTATTAGAATCAAAATATTAAGTGGTAAAATGTATAAGATACAAAGCCATAACTTAATTGTATTATACAAATCTACTATGTACTATACCTAGAAAGGTCGGTGTGCTTTACGATTGGCACTTTCTCCCCCACTCAAGTTTCAAAATTTACACTGTTAATTTATAACATTTTTTGAAAATTGTAAAATATAACTTTTAACCTCTCAATTTTTTTATAATTTCGGGTTTATCTATGTACAACTTTTACTTAAATAAATATTTTTTACGTACATATTTTTTAGTAGATGTTGGTATAAATTTTAGTGCGCCTAGGTTTAGAAGTATATATATTCTTTAGAAGTGAGTTAGGCAAAATATAAATATTTCCATGCTTATTTCTATATACTGTTTAAGAGAGTCTACGTTTTGATGTTTGTTGACGTTTAGATGTATTTTTAGTTCAAAAATGAGCCAAGTCACATATAAAACGTTTCTGTACTTATTTTTATTCACACTTTGAGTTGGCACTTGTTTTGACATAAGGTTTTTTAAAACGTGTCAGGTCAAATATAATAAGTTTTCATTTAATTGTATAAATCTGAGTTATTATATGTTTTGATGTAAATTTAGTTTGTAGACAAGTCGGAAATATTATATCTGTACTTTATCACACTGCATATGGTGTCAGGACACCTAATTTCTTATTTACGTTTTAAGTTTGTCTACGTTTCAACATTAATTTTCTTTGGAAAATAGTCGGGGTAAAATATAATGCATTTTAATAAATAGAAGGGTGCTGCACAATACGACAGGATGACATTTTACATCCGGAACGTGTTTTTAATATTTTGTTATTCTTGTATTATTTTTATAAAAATGTATTGTGTTTTAAGTTAAAATTAAAACACCAAATAAAATTATACATGACTACTTGTATATTTACATATACCTCACAAGTTACAGATCGCTTTAGAAAAAATTTTACAATAAAACATTAAAAAGTAACACATATTACAATTTAGTCTTAAAAACTTTTTTTAAACCGTGAAATATTAAAAGGCATAGTTACAATCTTAAACAAATTAATTTTTTATTTATAAGTAAATAATATAAAATTTTATGTAGTTGTTAGTAAATAAAAGATAATTATGTAACTAACTGACTAATTGTAATGGTAATATGTAAATAAATATTATATTTATTATATTACCCTAAAATGGTTCTATTTAAAATACTTTTCTTATATTATTAATATATAGTATAAATATGTAAAATGGAGTTGTTTTACATGTCTATCTAAAAATAGTTCAAAAACAAATTGAGTCAATTATAACCTATGTTTATCAAATCTCGTATGATGCCGTCGAAATGCATAACACGTAAAATAAGCTACTTTGTGTAAAAAATATAACAAAACTAAACATATGGTTCGACCGTTCCAACCACTGATTCAATGAAAAAAAAGTTAAACATTAAACCGGACCGGATTGAATTTCGTTTCCCAGTCCAACCGTCCGATCGGGCTTTCAAATAGTGGTTTAATGTTATTGTTTGCAAATAGACATATGGTGGGCCCAATCACCGGCCCTTGAGATCATTGTTTCGTTTCTTGATTTGACGGCACCATGATATTAATCGATTTTGACCTCTAATATTAAGATTAAATATTTATAGTTATGAACTAAAACCGAAACCTGCTTTAATTCTTCAACAATAAAAATAAAACGTATTTTCTGTCTTTAATCCTAAATCCTCGGGCTAGGAATTGTATTCGCAAATTAATCGGTCTAAAGATACATAAACTCAAATACCACATTAATTATATCATAAAAATGACACACTTGAACTCAAGCATGTCTTGAGTGTCCACATATATATATGTACTAAAATATATATATAACAATTGCGTCTAACAATACAATATGATATATATGTACTAAAATATATATATAACAATTGCATCTAACAATACAATATGATGAATTTTTTCTATTTTATCTATTGAATTTAAACCTAAAATTATTCAAATCATTTTGTGATGGGACATAAAACATAATTTTTAAAAAATTACAGGAATAAACTTGTTGAAAAGTCAACCCATGAAACTTCGAGATCGCCCGAAGACATATATCTAAAGATATTCAAGGATTAACTCAAAAGTTAAAAAACATTTCGTTATTTTATGATTATTTAAGATTTAATTATTTAAATCTAAATATGTTATATCCAATTTTACTTTTGAATTTAAAATTAGAACTCTTCAAATGATTAAGTAATTCTACTATTCTATTTAATGAAGGGTCCCTTAATAAATAAACTTTACAATATAATATTTATTGTACTACATATATCCAGTTGCATTAATTTATGTCAAACCGTACCATTAATTTAACTAATATCTTAATTTGATGATATTATAATCACATGATAGTTAATTATCTCTTGCTAGTCATTTGTGTGACCCTTAAATGGGGTCTAATGAAATCAACAATTATGTCATGATGTTGCATAAAAATAAAGTAGGGTTTTATAAAAAAAATATAAATATTAAAAGCTAGTTTCCTTATAAAAAAATAAAAATCTAAAGTTAGAACTTTAAAAGTTTCAACAAAAAGAATTGTTTCCCTAAGTTAATCTTCCTACTCTAATAAAAAAGTAAATTGGTATATCACTTATTATCACCACATTCATTTTTATTAAACTTTTTATGCTTATCTCTCCTATTAAATAACTATATTTACTAATAACAGTATCTATTTATTTTTATATTATAATTAGCTTTTTAATAAAAATAAGAAAAGATTTATTTTATTAAGGCTTTTTCTATAGAGATAGTTTTTTATAAAATGATTTTTTTTTCAAAAAAAATAAAACTATTCTTATGTATATTTCAAAATTGTTTTTTAAAGTAAATTTTTATTAAACAAAAATAATTAAAATAAGAAGTTATAGTAAGAAAAACTTTAAAAATGAAAAATTTTTAAAATGTTATTTTAAAACAAAATATTTATTTTATTTTTGAAAAAAACAAAAAATAAAATAAAAATTCTTATTATTATTTTATTACTTATATTTGTTATTCTTACATAATTTCAATCATATTATGTTTTAGTCTATTATTTTATAATTAATAATTTTATTTTATTTGATATTTTATTTATTTACCCGTGTAATACACGTGGTTATTAAAGCTAGTTAATGTCATATAAAAATATTGTACCAATTTACTTCAAAATATATTAGAATGTTTATTGTAAGTTAAGGTATATCACGTTCATCATTATTTTTCACCCCAGCCTAATAATCTTCAATACTATTTGTGTAACCATACAGCACTAGCATTATTTTCACATCTTCTTTAGTTTTGTTTCGTGTGTGCATCAATTGTGGCTTATGTTTTCTAGCTTAGGAAGCTATAATAATAATAGTTGAAGAATGCGTGATGAGGTTGAACACCAGAAACACATTTATACAAACGACATATATAATACCTATATTTTATATATAATAGTGACTTTGTTATATGCAAGTTTTGGTTTTACTCAGGATTTAAAAAAGTAGTTTATGACCAATAATCAATTACAATACAATATAATTGTTTATAAAACTTGTAAAGCACTGTCAATATCACATGACCAAGGCAATGTCAACATAATGAGGCAGAAATAATAATGAACGACGATTTAGATATTTTACCATTCCGCCAAAAATCTTTGACTTATCACAAATGAAGTTTTCACAAGTGTCACTAATCACATTGTGCCACATGACATGGGTATTTGGTATACACGTGGTCCAATGTGTCTGCCGTCTTTGTAAATTTTGTATTTTGGGCTCCTAGTGGTGACCAAATGTCAAAGCACTAAAGTGGACTTTTAATTTATTTTTAATTAATATAACTTGTTCTTACTCTAGAATTTTCTTCTTTTTGGTCTGTTTACGGATCACTTTTAAAATAGACATGTTCTACAATACGATACTCTCTTTTAATTGATGTCTATTATAACAATTAAAAGATCAGATACTTCAAAATGTTATTGTTAAAGATGGACGACAATATATAGAAATTTAACAAAAGATTTTTTTATTTAATTTTTAACATGTTCTACGATATTCTCTTTTAATACATGTTTATTATACCAACTAAAAAATCAGATACATAAAA
>CM046451.1:67224783-67229783 GCA_025506515.1 Flaveria trinervia | reverse complement strand
AATATTATTATTAATAAAAATAATAAAAAAAATAATAATGATAATAATAATAATGATAATAATAATGATAATAATAATAATTATTAATAATAATAATAATATAACAATAATAATAATAATAATATAGTAATTAAAATAATAATAATAACAATAGTAATAATAAAAAAAATAATAATAACAATAATAATAACAATAATATAACAATAATAATAACAATAATATAACAATAATATAATAATAATAATAATAATAATAACAACAACAATAATATAACAATAATAATAATAATAACAATAAAATAACAATAATCATAACAATAACAACAATAATAATAATAATAATAATAATAATAATAACAAAATAATAACAAAATAATAACAATAATAATAACAACAACAACAATAATAATAATAATAATAAAATAATAATAACAATAATAATATAATAACAATAATAACAACAACAACAACAACAACAACAATAATAATAATAATAATACTAATAATAATAAAATAATAATAATAACAATAACAATAATAATAACAATAATAATAACAATAATAATAATAATAATAATCATAATAATAATAATAATAATAATAATAATAACAATAAGATAATAATAATAATAATAATAACAACAACACAACAATAATAATAATAATAATAATAATGCAGGATCGTTGAAGGGTGTAAGTTACAACACAACAACACAAAGAGGAGATTAACTAAACTTTGATAAAACAGTAAACTGGATTAACCAAGTTGAGATACTAAGAACACAAGTAATGCAAGAGACAGAACACAAAGAACACAAGTAAGTGGTTTTCAAGAATGCAATATATTGCTTTCTTTATGTTCTATTACAAGTGTTACAAAGCATATTTAAAAGATACAAGAACATGAGATACTTAAAAGAATCTTTTCATGTCAAAGAGATCATGCAGAGGAAACTGAAACATATCTTGCCAAGTGTAGACATTCTCAATGCCATGATCTCTGATGACATGCCACCTTTCTGGATTTATAGTGTATGTCCAGGACAAGATGGGTCTTTCTAATGCTAGAGGAGCTATTGGAATAGGAGATGGTGGAGCATCCTCTAGCTGCACATCCTCAGGATGAATCTTGAGGTTCAGAAAAGGATGCAGTCTTCTTCTTCTTCTTTAGCTTTGGTTTAGAAGCCATCTTTTTCTTTCTCTTTACAACTTTTAACTGAGAAGACTGGCCTGCAGTACCGAATTGATCTTCATTGTTTCTTAGTTGGGTCTTCTACTCTCAGAGGTTCAGATTGAGAGTGAGTATGACCCTGCTATGGATCAGAAGATAAAGCTTGCTGAGATTCAGCAGGAGGTCGAGGTTGTGATGTCTCTAGTTGTTCAACCTTAACCTCCACTTCAGGTGGGGCTTGACTTGGAGGGCAATGTAAGTCAACTAGCTCTCCACTCTTTATCTTCTACTTGATCACCCTTATATGCCCATCCATTATGGATAGAGACATGGGACCAAGTCTCCTTCCGGAGAATCCATACAACTTCAAGAAGCTCATCATCCTCTACCTGTCCGTAGATTTCTTCATGATTTTGTGGATGATGGCTCTTGACTTAGCAGCTTCTTCCCTTAGCTTTCTTTTGGTTGTCTTTATCTCCTTGACTATCTCAGGTTCAAATTGTTTAAGATACTCAAACTCAATACAGTCAAAGGATAAGGGAAGAAGTGCTTCTATCTGATAGAGGCATGTGGCACTCAGGTAGTTGATCATCTTGATCCTTTCTTATTCTTTATCTACCTAAGGTTCTTGTTGAACCACATCCTCATATGCAGGGCTTTCTTGAACTGGGGAGACAGTAGGGACATGCTTGTATAATCTTTTCATTCTTCTGTCTTCTTTGATTTATACTAGCAGCTCTGCATCTTCTGCCTCTTTCTTCTCCCTTGACCTTTCTAGGTCAACCAGTTCATTGAGTTCCTCCAAGGGAAGAGAGATAACATTGTCTATGTCATAGTTCCTTGTCTGAAGGTAGTTTATCCTGACTGCCTTTAAATCATCATTCTGAGTATCTGGTCTGGGGGCAGTCCTGATTGCATTTCCATGAGTCTTGCAGACCCAAAAGAGGAACTTTCTCCCCTCAGCTTCCTTTTCCTCTCTCTCTTCTCTACCTCAATCTCTTCAGAAGTCATTTTTCTTTTCCTTTTGTCACTCAAAGACCTTTGTGACTCAGGGTGGAGAAAGCTTTGGCCTTCATTGCTTGATATAGCTTCCAAGCTTTGGCCAGAGAGAGGTTGAGAAGCACCTTCACCAGCAGGTGTCTCAAAAAAGGAATTGATCTCTGCAGCAGTTGTTGGTGATAAGACAGGACTCTCAAGTTCTGTCACCGGGCCTTCAGTCAAGGTTTCCCCTATGAAGCTAATCTTAGGGTCTGGCTCAACATCCCGTTGACCGATGACATTGCCTGATTGCCATAGTCTTCTTCTAAGGCTGAACTCTATAGTGATCTGGTCTTGGATTCTTGGGCTAACTTATCAGCTTGTCTTGATTGGCTTGGGTTGACAAGTGGCATGTTGACTAAATCCAGACCTTCATAGAAGTTCAAGGTCTAAAAGTTGAAGATCTCCTGCTGCCCTTGAACTCTAATGATGATTAGGGCTTTCCTATTGCTGTCATACCTCCACCTAATGACATGATTGGAAGATGGTGGAGATGACATAGCCCTTGGTATCCCATCCTTAAATAGACTCTTAATGAAGGAGTCTATGTAGTCTACATCAATATGAATTTGGGGAGGTTGCTGACAATGCACAATTGCAAGTGAGGATGGTGAGTCCTTAGTGTCCATTTGCTCTGAAGAACTCCCAGGTTCTGTAGTTGTAATGACTTTCTCCCCCTTTTGGTAGCATCACCCACTTGCATAGCTGAGCCAGGAGTTAGGTCAATCACATCCATAGGTTCTTGCGTTCCTGGTTAAGCTCTTCTTAAAGGTCTCTCAGCTAGTTTTTTCTTAAGATATGAAATCTCAAGTTGCTAATCATTGACCCTGTTCTGCAAGGTAGTCACTTGAGATTCAAGGTGACTATCCTTGGAGACTAAATAGGTTCATGTTTAAGATAGTTTTTGCACCTTTAGTCTTAAATTTCCCGCATCTTTATCAGACGAATCATTAGGGTATGAGATGATTGGACCAAAGTCCTCACTCTTACCACTAGCTTCAGGTACTTGGCTACTGGATTTTCTCTACTCACTGGCAATCTTAGTTGAGATGTTAGTGGGCTGAGTTGCCATGGTCAAGGTCTTAATGATGTAATCACTTTTAAAAGTGAGAGCCTCTTCCATATGGACATCCTTCACAAGTTCAGAAGTGTCCCCTTAGTAGTAGGTGACTGATGGGGGCTGGAAATAGGAGCCTCAGAAGCACTCATCTCTCTTTGAGTAGGGGAAAAGAAGAGAGAATTATGGCACTCACTGAAACCTAGATCTTCATCAGTGTAGAAATCAAGGTTGGGGATTGGTTGGTTGAGGTCTAAAGGCTAGGGATGGTAACTGTCCCCTAAAGGTTGATCACTTGAGTGTTAAGACTCAGAGTGATGGCTTAAGGCAGTTTGGCTTATGAGCTCATTAGGCTGAGCATGAGGAACCTCAGCACTGATCCTTGAAGAGATGGGAGTGGTCTGCTCCTCAGGAGAAGTGGGAGCTCTAGTGTCCACTTCCTCCTATATGGGTAAGTGTATAGGGACTTGCACAGACTGAATAGGCTGAGTAGGGGTTCGTTTGGATTTTCTTTGGTAGGTGAGGGTGATTTGTGGCTGTGTAGGTGGTTGGGATGTAGAAGGTGTGGGTTCAACACTAGCTGGTGCTGCTAGGTTGTCACCTTGAGCAATGAGCTCTAACATTTTTGGGACCAGGGCTATTTCTACCCCAAAGAACCCAACAGTGGGCTTTCATAGTATTTTAAAGATGCCGGGCTTCATCTGTCCCTGTTTAAGAATGTTACCTATTCCCCTTAACTGTGAGCCCAGTTCACAGTTAAGAATTTACTAGACATATCTAGGGAACATGTAATATTCTAAGGAGTAATTTTTGCAAGCAAATAAGTATAAAAAAATTGAGAATACTTGAACTTGACCCCCTGAATCATTCCATGGATAATGAAGGAGAGATCCTCAGGAATCTAGTCCCATCCACCATGCTTATTTGATAAGCTATGGATAACCACATGGAGCAGAAATCTCCACTTTGGTTAAGGTAGGCTGTTTTAGAAAGCTTAAAGGTAAAGGAAAGATAAACAAAGGTGGTTGCAGAGAGAAATTTGAGAATTAGGTTTGGAGGAAAGATGAAGATGATAGAAAGAGGGGGAACCGTTAGGCTTATATCTAAAAAGGATTTAAGACAAAGTTAATAAAAGATGATAGACTTTAAAATCCGGATGTTAGTCCTACCTCTGAAAAAGTAGTTTGTTTTTTGCTTAAAAGTAGTTTTCTTGGAAGTCGAAAAAGCTTCTGAAGGTAAATTGTTTTCGAAAGTTTTCTAATGAAAAGCTTCCGAAGCCAAAATGACTTCAGAGAATTTCCTAAGAGTATTGAGAAATTTTCTTCGGAAGAGAATTAAGACTTGGTCGTTTTGTTCAACATAACAAAGCTTCCGAGAGTTAATTTGCTTCAGAAGGAAATTATCCTTGAAAACATATAAGTGTCGTAGAGAGATTTTAAACTTCGTAAGATATTTCCGAAATTTCTTCCGAAGGAAAATTACTTAGGCAGTTATTTGTTTTGAATGCATAAGTTTCTTTCGAAGATAAAAACATATCTTTTGAAGGATCAAGATTTTTTCAAAAATCTAAGGAAACTCTTTAAAAAGTTTTCATCCAGAGAAAACAAGAGCTTATGAAGGTGATAAACTAAACTTAGGACACACGGATTTTAAGAAATAATATGAATTAGTTTTAAGAAAAAACTAATCTAAGTTAATCATCCCAATAGCTGATATAAGATACTTAAATCTTTGT
>CM046451.1:67204783-67214783 GCA_025506515.1 Flaveria trinervia | reverse complement strand
CATAATCATCATCATCATCATCATTATCATCATCATAATCTGAAGATCATGTTTGGTTGGACTCACTTTAGTATAGATGTTTACTTTACATTGTAATAGGAATTTTGTTAGTTTCATTTTGTATTTTGTTTGTAATTAGCAGTTTTGGCAGTCCAGCGAAACTGTGAGCGAATCTATACATACGCTCACAGTTTGCTGTTTTGGTTTACCCGGCGGACTTGTGTTCTGCCGGGCGAAACTATAGTTTCGGCATGACAGTTTCGCTGGTAGCGAAACTGTCAGCGAATCTATGACTGCTATATATACTATTGTCATTTCACTTTGTACGATAAGCTGGCAAAACCCTAATCGTGGAATTCTGTTGCAAGCTACCATTTCTAAGCAGTTACTTCATTGAAATACAATTGTGCTTGTTGTTATTGAGTGAGTTTGTTCATTTGAGTACCAATTATGTCTTGATTCATCATATTCACTTCTCAATTGTTGTTATTTGGATTGTGTGTTTGATATTGATCAAATTATCCTATCAATTGTACTGTTCATCGATCACATGGACCAACAATATGGTATCAGAGCCTTAGTGCTCTTGATTTGTTGAGTTTTTGTGGTTTTGGTCAATATCTAGTTTCAATCAATTTTCATTGGATTATCAGCTGTTTTTGGCATGGAAATTGATTGAATTATGCTTGTTCTTGATTGAGGAAGATTCTACAATCATCAGATCTCAATTCATTGAGATTTGGATGATTTCAGATTGATTTTGAGGTGAAAAAGGGTTTTGATATCGACCAGCGAAATTACTGTTCTTACAGTGAAACTGTCATCTTCATTCAGCGAAATTATGAGTTATTTTGGATCAGAAGTTGTTTTCTAGAGTTTCAACGAAAGTATTCCCTTTAACAAAAGTTCATTAGTGTTTTTGACCAATCATCAAGGGAAATTGCTGCCGAATCTATTTTTGAACGAAAGTTCAAGCTTGTTTCCTGCGAATTTAGTAGCGAAATTAAGCAATTGTTGTCTCTGTTCAAGTGAAAGTGCTGCTGAAATTGCAAGCGAAAGTGTCTGTTTTTGCGAAAGTATCTGCGATAGTATTGTTTCAGCGAAACTGTTAGCCAAGTCACCTCTTTCAGCGAATTTGTTAGCGAATTTGTCAGCGAAATTATCAATTTTTCTGCCGAAACTATTATGTCGAAATTAACTACTCTTACACTTGCGGATCTTGAAAGTGTTGCTCCTAATAGACCTCCAAGACTCATTAATGGAGATAATTTTGAAGATTGGAAGAGATGTCTCAAAGCTTTCTTTTTCTACACAGATCATAATCAATGGGAATCGATTATTTTAGGTCCTCATATACCTACGGTTACGGTTGGTGATGTCGTTTCTCAGAACAAAGAGCAATCTTCTTATACTGAAAGAGATCTGAAACTGATTGATCATGATCAAAAAGCTTTTGGTGCTCTAACTCTCTGCTTGGCTCCAGATATCTACAATCGTTTTGCAGAGCATAAAAATGCTAAATCCCTTTATGATGCTCTCTGTGAATTCTATGATGGGAATGCAGATCTGGTGAAAGACAAGAGTATTCAAGCTGAAAAGGAGTTCAATTCGTTCGTAGGATACAAGAGTGAAATTTTGACAGATCTGACAAACGTTTCTTAACCGTCTCAAGCACTCTGAAGAAGTATGATGAAAGACTCTCCAACAGTGAACAAGTTACAAGCTTCTCGATTCTCTTCCACCACAGTGGAGTCTTCAAGTGAGGATGCTCAAACAAGAAAGAGGTTTTACAGATTATAAGCTGATGGATATCATTAACAAGTTGAAATCTTTTGAGTTGGATATGAAAAGAAGAGAATTTAACCAGACTATGATGCCCACATTTGGTTTTTCTCAAAATGCTGCTTTGTTGTCATCCGCTGCAAACTCTCACATTCAAAATCCAATTCAAGGAGGGAGCAACACAAGTAATTTCTCGAGTGGTAGTAATCATGTTGGAAAAGAATTGGGAAATTCTAAGGTGAATGCTGAAACTTCAATTTCATCTGAAAAATGGCTCTTTTTGGAATGTTTGTTCAGAGCTATGAAGCTCTTGTTGCTGGTGAATTGAAAGGTAAAGGAATGACTATGGAGGATATGTATCAGGTTGATCCTGATGATTTAGAAGAAACTGACATTCAATGGCAAATGGCGATGTTAACTTTAAGAGCCAGGAGATTCATGGAAAGAACAGGAAGAAAGAACTTTGGTGGTCAATCATCTACCTCAAAACTAGGATTTGATAAGTCAAAATTGAGGTTCTTTAACTATATAAACAATTGGGACATTTTAAACGTGAATGTCCATTACCAATTGTCACAGATCCTAGTAACACTGGAGTACAAGATTGACAGCAGAGAAAGAAAAGGAAGAAGGAAATTCAAAAAAGGAGTCAGCTTTGATCTCAAACTTTGACTGGAGTGTGGAGGTGGAAGAAACAAGATCTGAAATAAATCACACGTTAGTTGCTGAGGTTGTGGAAAGTGATGAGATGGAAGTTGATAAAGATGGATTTGTGCTGTTCAAGGAATTCAAAGTAGCAAATGAATCTTCAGTAAAGGAGAAAGAAGAGAAGGCATATGGAGAGGAGAAAGAAGAAATTACAGGTTCAGATGAAGAAAGGAATTCAAAAGCTGCGAAAGGAAAAGAGAAGGATGATGCGGCCGCTACTGTTGAGGAAAGGAAATCAAGTACTCCAGCATGCATGTGCGATAAAGCTTTAGCTGCCAAAAGGATGGTAATGGGACTTCCTTATGAGATAATACAGGATATGTGCTCATCTGCTTGCAAAATTAGACTTTTTGGGATTTATAAGGCTAATCGTTTGTTAATTGATAATGAAAAGGATTTAAAACGAATTAACGATGAACTTAAAATGAATGAATCAAAATATTTTGTGAAATTAAATGAGGCTTTAAAAGAAACTGATCATTTAAAAAGAATTGTTTTGGAAAGAAATGTAGAGGTTAATACTTTGACTGAACGGGTTGCTCTTGCTGAATTTGAAGCAAGCAAACTTCAGTCAAAGTTAGATAAATGGACTATTTCTGGAATGAAACATGATGATCTTTGTAAATCTCAACGGGGAGCAAGAATTAAAACAGGTTTGGGTTATGAAAATGTACAGGTTTATCCTCCTCCTAGTACATACTGTTATTCTCCTATGCCTGTTCCTCATCCTTCTAATGATTTAATCAAATCAGATACTGACAGTATGTCTGCAGGTTTAGTCGGGAATAACTCTAAGTACATTCGTGAAGACTACGACTATGGACCAACTAGTGGGCTTGGATGCACTAGTTCTAGTACACCTGACAATAGCAGTCTGTTTTAGATAATAAGTCTAGTTTAAATTAAGTGTTTGTTTCTAGTTCAAATGTAACAGACTTGAATGTCTCGTGTTCTCTTGATAGTTCTATTTCATCTTGTACTTCAAATCATGATAGTGATGATTTTTGTTCTGGTAATGAATGCAATGCATGTGATGTTTCTCCTAAAACAACAGAGCAACTTAAAATTAATTCTTTCGAAAAGTTCTTTTCTCAACCTATTCCATCTTTCATACCATTAAATATGACATCATCAGAAAAATGTAGTTCGTCTTTATCTGACACTGGTACCAATGGTACGAGTTTTACTGATTTGTCAGAAGAATCACGTTTTGATTTTGACAAGAAGAACTCTAATTCAAATAAACAAAAACATCATGAGATGTATGAGACATTCAGTGATGTTGATTCTAGTTTGTCTGAATGTGATGAGGAGATTATTATTGATCCTATTTTTACCTCATCACATCATCGACCTAGATTCAAACATCATTGTTTCAGGTGTGGTGAAGAGGATCATCTTATCAAAAATTGCCCTTTGATTCAAATATCCTCTAATAGGAATTGTTTTGGGAATAAATTGACAAAATTGGTTAATAATTTCTTTTGTAAAAAATCTGCTTCTTTTAAAAACAAAAGTTGTTCAATCTTGGGTCCCTATTGCTCCTGGCTAAATGATTTGTTAATTCATTTCAGGGATCCTCTTCAAAGATTGTACACAGTCTGTGGCATGTTGATAGCGGATGTTCCAAGCATATGACGGGATTAAAGGATTTGTTGACCAATTATCGGATTATAGATGGAGGATATGTGGCATTTGCTAGAAATAAGAAGGGTGGAAATTTTGATTTACATGCTTACTCTGATAGTGATTCCAATGGTTGCAGGTTAAACAGAAAATCTGTGTCTAGAGGTTGTCAATATTTGGGAAATTGTCTGGTATCCTGGCAGAGCAAGAAACAAACTACTGTTCTCTTTCTACAGGGGAAGCTGAATATATTGCTACCTCCAGCTACTGCTCTCAAGTTCTCTGGATCCAACATCAAATGATTGATTATGGCATAATTTCCTTCATACACCTTTATTCTGTGACAATGAGGCTGCCATTGGAATTGCTAAAAACCCCATTCATCATTCCCGCACAAAGCGTATTGAAATACGAATCCATGCTATTCGTGATGCTCAAGCGAAGGGTTTCATTAATATTATACCCATCGATACAAAAAATCAAAAAGCTGATCTTTTCACAAAAACATTTGATAAACCTCGTTTTTATGAATTGATTTCTATGCTTGGGTTAATATCTTTTTAAAAATTTTCATTTTCTATTTCTTATTAAAAAAAATTGTAACAAACATATAAAAAAATTAATTAAAATGAAAATTCATTGATAATAATAGAAATATGAAAATAAAAATTTGGGGGAGTAATATCATTATTCTGAGATTGGAATTTAACATGATGTGAAATGATTGTATATTCTCTAAAAATTTTATTTACATGACCAGTACTTCTATGAGAAATGATAGTAACTGTTACTGGATTCTGTTTCACATTAAAAAAAGGAAATAGATCAGATTCTTTAACGATATGCTTGATAGACTCTGCCTGATGAATGAAGTAGACAACAGCTTTTTGATTAAATTAAACTTTATGCTTAAGAATGTCTGGATTTACTCAATCGTTTTGGATTGCACAAAAACTGAGTCCTAACAAAAATTGGATTGAGAATGAATCTTTCGTTCATTTTGCTTTGTTTTGTCATCATCCTCTGCTGGTATATTTAGTGTCAAGATGTCTTGTGTTTGTGCTTATCTCCTCTGCTGTACGTGAGTACTGACCTGGAGTGATGATCTCCTCTGCTGTACGATAGTACTGACCTGGAGCTCTCATCAGCACATGTTCAAATGGTTATCTCCTTTGTTATACGTGAGTATAGATCTGGAGCTCTCACCATTTTGATATAATTATGTCAAATCATCTTATCGATGAATTTCTCTCAGAATGAAATATTCTGTTGATAATCATTTGCACACTAATTCACAAACCTTGTTCTTTGAAGATTGATTCATAATTCAAGAAATCCTGAGGTTGGGTGAGGGTTTTTTTAGCAAATGATTGTGAGGTCTTGCATTTTAAAGCATCTAATCGAACCTTAAATGAATCATAAGCTGTTGTTCGAAAAAGGATAAGGCATGAGTTTAAGTGGACAATTATATCAGCAATCGTTATTGATTTGTTCTAATTTCAGTTGTTTCTGTGCAGATTGTGATCAGATCTTGTATTCAGTATGATCTCATGACTGGTAGATGATTTTTTGATCATCTTTATGTTCTAAAATATTTAGAGAATGTGATCTCTGATTATTTTAGATCTCATTATTAGATGTGCTTCCTTTAAGTATTATAATTAAAAAATAATAATAATAATAAAATAAAAGGTGCGAAAGTATTCTTTCGCTAATAATTTCGCAAAGCGAAACTGCAATTTCGCTAGGTTGGCTAATAAGTTGTTAATCAGTTACATCCTAGCGAAATTACAGTTTCACTGGGCGAAACTGTAAATTCTCCAGACGAATTTATAGTTTCGCTGTCTGCGAAACTATTTGCTATATAAGTCATGTCTGCGAATTTTCTCTCATAATTTCGCACAATCGCTCAGTTTCACTTTTAGGGTTTATCCGTAACTTTTAAGGCGATTTTGACTTGTGTTTGTGATTTGGACTGATTTTTCGTGAGATTCACTTCGTATGTGAGTTTCGAACACTGATTCACTTTCTAATCTGGATTAAATAGTCTATTCTTAAGTTATCTAGATTGTGTCTCTTCGGTGGTTTCGCTGTTCGATCAGCGAAACTACTAATTTCTCTGCAAAATTGAACGAAAGTTCACATCTTTTCTGCGAAACTGTAAAGTTATGCTATCCGAGCAAACTTAACAGTTTCGCCATATCTTCTCTAATTTCGCAATGACTGATCTTTAATTTACACAGTTCACTTGTATTTTCTTACGTCAGCGAAACTAATTTGTAATAGCGAAACTAAATTAATATTTGGTGAAACTAATTGCGAAACTACTTTAATTCATTCTAATCTTGTCGAAACTAATTTTTGTTCTGCGAAAATAACAAGTTTCAATGAGCGAAATTATAGTTTCGCTTGTCGAAACTGTTTGTTTTCCTTGTCGAAATTGTCTTTGATTCAGCGAAACTATCATGTCTTAGTAAGCGAAACTATTGTTTCGCTTGCCGAAATTGATTGTTTCTTTTGTTTTTGTTTTATTTTCTTCTTTTCAGTATTTCTTATTCAAATTTATTTGTTGTTCTTCTCAGGTTATCATGGCGAATCTCAAGTTTGATGAGAGGAATAACATCACTGCCATATTAGACGATACTCTTCCAAAGGCGGCCGGATTTCGTGACTGCATTAGATGGCTGCAGAGATCACCCATTGCATATGCTATCTCTCACTCACCCACTATCTATGATCTTAATATTAGAGATTTTTGGAGATCAGTAGAATACAACACTGGAGGAGATGTACAGAGAATCACAGCTAGAGTTATTGATCATGATATAACTATTACTGCTGAGAGCGTGTCGAGGATTCTTAGACTAGAAGATGATACTGGTGATGAAGTGGATATGACGGAGTCTGAAGTATTCCAAGCTTTCAGACAAATGGGGTATGAGGGACCAGCTTTTGGTTCGAGGAAGGAGATTAAAAAGTCTTTTTATCTAAGGAATGGAGATATATAGCTCATGTTTTTATTATGTGCTTAGATCACCGTAAGGGTGGATCCGATGGACTTAATCTTGACTGGGCCAAAGCTATGGTGATATGTTGTAAAGGGGAGAAAGCAAACATTGCTAGAATGATCTTTGCGTGTATGGCAGAGAATGTGATGGCTGTGAAGTGGTTGTTACTGCTACCACTGAGGGAATGTCTGATAAAGGAAAAGGTTTGATTGATGAAGAAGAGGAGGATGAGCAATTGGTTGATTATGATTCTGAACCAGAGTTTTATGAAGTAGATGAGAGACCATTGGTGTATGTTGCTAAGAAGGGAGATGATGAAGCTGATGTGTTTGAGATGGATAAGAGTGACTGGTTGGTGAAGGAGAAGGAGGCTGAAGAACTTACTCCTTTGTTTCAAAATATGGAAGGTTTAAGCAGGAAAGAGGCAGACAAGAAGATAATAAGTTGGTGTTATAATCCTAGTTTAAAGATGTTTATGATTAAAAGAAGAGGATGTAATATCAGCTACATGCTCAAGAGGAAGGCTTTTAAGACCTTGCCCAAATGGGATCTGAGACGGTTGGCCACTTTGCCTTGATTAATTCTCATTTAAGTGAAAAGGCAGTATTTCTTGAGAAGGAAATTAAAAATGGACTTAATGATAATTTTGAGTCATTTGGATACATGAAGGCTGAACGAAAAAGATCAAAGAAAGATAAAGACTGGGAGACTGGCAAAGGGAGGATTGTTTTGAGAGTCAAACCACCAAAGACTGTAAACAGGGCAAGATTGGATGATCCTCTTCCCCAACGTTATAGGACTTTGAAAAGTGGTTTTATGTTAATAACACTGGCGAGGCGGGTGATTAGAGCCAAACACGGAAAAGAGTTTAGGGTGTTTGACCCGATGGAATTATTCAGCTTTAGTGATGAAGATCTCTTGACTCTTTATGAAAATCATATTAAGGCTGGGGCAGGAGAGGAAACACGAAAAGAGGCAAGCTGTTTTTGAATGTGACAAACAAAATAAGAGGAGTACGGGCGGAGGTAAAGAGTTTGGTGAAAAGGTGAGAGCACAAGATGACTTTGCCATGGATGTTCAAGACATGACCAGGCAGTTTGCT
The DNA here is from genome assembly GCA_025506515.1 of Flaveria trinervia. NCBI lineage: Eukaryota > Viridiplantae > Streptophyta > Magnoliopsida > Asterales > Asteraceae > Flaveria > Flaveria trinervia. Next base: position 67,206,557 of record CM046451.1, on the reverse strand, counting down.
AGAGCTAGTGGTCATTCTGAGGAAGCTGGTGATGCAGGAACTAACCTTGGAGGATCAGTGGCTGAAGCTTCTAAAGATGTTGCTGCGGGAGGTGATGAAGATAGACCAACAGCTGCAGAGGAAACCGGAGCCGACGAGTCAAATCAAGAGAAGTGAAGATAGTGAGGTCCAACCTAGGGGGAGTATTGAAGATCATGTTAGGTTGGACTCACTTTAGTATAGATGTTACTTTACATTGTAATAGGACTTTTGTTAGTTTCATTTTGTATTTTGTTTGTAATTAGCAGTTTTGGCAGTCCAGCGAAACTGTGAGCGAATCTATACATTCGCTCACAGTTTGTTGTTTTGGTTTACCTGGCGAACTTGTGTTCTGCCGGGCGAAACTATAGTTTCGGCATGACAGTTTCGCTGGTAGCGAAACTGTCAGCGAATCTATGACTGCTATATATACTATTGTCATTTCACTTTGTACGGCAAGTTGGCAAAACCCTAATCGTGGAATTCTGTTGCAAGCTACCATTTCTAAGCAGTTACTTCATTGAAATACAATTGTGCTTGTTGTTATTGAGTGAGTTTGTTCATTGAGTACCAATTATGTCTTGATTCATCATATTCACTTCTCAATTGTTGTTATTTGGATTGTGTTTTTGATATTGATCAAATTATCCTATCAATTGTACTGTTCATCGATCACATGGACCAACATCACATCGATCACATCGTATTTATCGCCTTTATCGTCGTCATCATCATCATCGTCATCATCAACATCACATCATCATCATCATCATCGTCGTCATCGTCATCATCATCATCATCATCATCGTCATCATCATGCTCATCATCCTCTTCATCATCATCCTAATCATCAACATCATAATTATCATCATCATCATCTTTACCATCATCATCATCATCATCCTCATTATCATAATCATCATCTTCATCGTCGTCATCATCATCATCATTATCATCATCATCATCATCATCTGCATCATCCTCATCATCATCATCGTCATGGTCATGATCATGATGATGATGATGATGAGTCATCATCATCATTATCATCATCATCTCATAATCCTCATAATCCTCATCATCATCATCATGATCATCAGGATCATGATCATGATCATGATCATCATCTTCCTCATCATCATCATCATCATCATCATCATTGTCATCATCATATCCTCATCCGCATCATCCTCCTCCTCCTCATCATCATCATGATCATCATGATCATGATCATGATCATTATCATCATCATGATCATCTTCATCATCATCATCATCATCATCATCATCATCATTATCCACATCATCTCTCATCATCATCATCATCATCGTCATCATCATCATCGTCATCATTGCCATCGTCATCGTCGTCATCGTCATCTTCATTGTCATCATCATCCTCATCATCGTTATCATCATCATCATCATCATCATCATTATAATTATCATCATCATGATCATCATCTCATCATCATTATCATCACCATTATGGTCATGATCATGATGATGGTGATGATGATGATGATGATGATGATAATGATCATCTTCATCATCATCATCATCGCCCTCATCATCATCATCATCGTCGTCATCATCATCGTCATCATCATCTTAATCGTCATCATCATCTTCATCATCATTGTCATCATCATCATCATCATCCGCATCATCCTCATCATCATCATCATGATCATCATGATCATGATCATGATGATGCTGATGATGATAATGATCATCATCATCATCATTATCATCAT